>JBBPFJ010000051.1:0-66768 GCA_037975025.1 Excoecaria agallocha
AAAAGGTGTTTGTTTCAAGGCATCCTGTCTTTTTGGAAAGAGAATTTCTCCTACAAGAGGACAGTGGGAGTAAAATTGAACTTGGTGAAGTTCAAAACCCACAAATAGAAGTAGATCAACCGATTGAACCCGAGAATGAATTTCATAATGATGAGATTACAGTTGAACCTAATTATACACAAAATCCTAGAAGATCTACTAGAATGTGTTATATCCCTGTGAGATATGGATTTCACATTGATTTAGATAGAGGCATAACTGTAGTAGAGGATAATGAACCTACAAGCTATCAAGAAGTTTTGAACAGTTCAGAATGTAATTTATGGCTTAAGGCTATGTAGTCTGAAATGGACTCCATGTATGAGAATAAAGTATGGACTTTAACTCAACCACCTAAAGGGATAAAACCCATAGGGTGCAAATGGGTCTTTGAAAAGAAGACCCACATTAAAGGTAATATAGTTACCTATAAAGCTCGCTTAGTAGCAAAAGGCTATCGTCAAAAATAAGGTATTGACTATGATGAAACCTTTTCTCCTGTAGCGATGCTTAAGTCTATTAGATTACTTTTAGCCATTGCAGCTCATTATGATTATGAGATTTGGCAAATGGATGTGAAGATAGCTTTCCGAAATGGAAATCTGACTGAGGATGTGTATATGACACAACCAGAAGGGTTCATATTAGGAAATGGTGAAAAGGTATGTAAGCTTTAAAGATCCATTTATGGATTGAAGCAAGCCTCTAGGAGCTGTAACATACAATTCAATGAGACAATCAAAGAGTTTGGCTTCTCACAGAATGAAGATGAATCTTGTGTATATAAAAGGATCTGTGGGAGTGCAATTGTCTTCCCAGTTCTATATATGGATGACATATTAATCATGAGAAATGACATTTCTCTTCTCCAATCTGTTAAAATATGGTTATCCAAGCAATTGTACAAGAAAAACCTTGGATAAGCATCCTATATTCTGGAAATAAGGTTCTATAGAGATAGATCAAATAGGTTGCTAGGTTTTTCTCAAAGTACATATATAGATAAAGTATTGAAGAGGTTCAATATGAATCTCTCTAACAAAGGGTTTATACCCATGGTGTATGGGAAATACCTTTCTAAGTATATGTGTCCGCAGATACTAGAGGATAGAGAGAGCATGAATAGAATACCATATGCATCTGTAATTTGTTCTATCATGTATGCTATGTTATGTACATATCCAGACGTGGTATTTGCTTTGAGTGTCACAAGCAAATTCTAATCCAATTTTGGAGAGGAACACTGGGCAGCTGTCAAGAATATCCTTAAGTACTTGAGAAGGACTAAGGATATATTCTTGGTATATGGGGAGGGTAGTTTGGAAGTAAATGGGTATACAGATGCCAGCTTCCAATCTGACAAAGTTTATTGTAAATCACAATCTGGTTTTGTGTTCATAATAGAAGGAGGGGTAGTTAGTTGGAAGAGTTCCAAACAAGAAACAATTGCTGATTCCATGACAGAAGCTGAGTACAATACTGCTTCAAAAGCAGCCAAAGAAGCAGTCTGGATCAAAAAGTTCATATCTGAACTAGGAGTGGTGTAGCACCCTTACCCTATACTTAGCAATAACACTTTATTTAGTATTAATTAAGCATGCTTATCATAACATTTCATCTGTTATTCTACTAAACATATATCTAAAAGTTAACTATTAGAAGCTTTACTTATAGGTGCATCTCATTAACATCAAATATTACATATACAAAACATCTATAGTAATTACAAAATTTCCAACATAATTAAAGTTTCCATAACTACAAAATATAGGACAAAAAGAAGACTCTATTAGCAATCTTCTATGACTTGTGTTGGCCAACTTACTGCAGATATCAATCTTGGGAGAAAGTCCTATCCTCGTAACCTTCACGAATAAAGAACCCATGCTAAGCTATAAAGCTTAATGGGGAACACAAATATGACAAACGAACACTCATAGTGGTCGCCAATAAGCATACATCATGAACTATAAGTATAACTTATGCTCAATTTAAAAAAAAATACAGACAAGAGTCCACACATGATAACCGAATGATTTAATGATAGTAAATTTGGCATTGATGCTTTATATACACAACATTTAATCATATAAGCATATTTATCCTTTAGACTTGCAATTCATTCATTGAATGATATACCACTATTTATACTCAATCATTCCTTCCGTTTACTACACACTTTAACATATACTAGGAATATATATATATATATATATATATATATATATATATATATTCACATATAAGCTTATGATCAACAAGGACATATGCATATTCGTAAGTAAAACAGAGCATTAGTATTATGAAAGTTTATCATTTATCAATCTAGAATTATATTTGTAATACTTATTATACCAATGCATACATAGAATTTCTAGCTCGCTTCCTTCTCAAATACCATTATCATGTGAACTTTATCACTTGTAAATCTGTAAATATTTTATGCATATGCACAAGACATTATACATCAATTCTCAATAAAGTACAAGAACGAGTAGATATAGGGAAAACATATAACCCAATGAATTAATCTGAAAAGCAATCACCAACATGAATACCTATACATAACTCTTATATTCAATTGTTATAGAAAACACTTATTTCAGCAAAACATTTTCATAGCTTTCATACATGACGAATCTTGCAAGTCATTTATCTACTTCAAGCAAGCAACATATTACTATAGAAAACATACTATCTCTAATATAGTCCATAACTAGATATTAGTGATGCACTAGTTCGTTTATATAACTATGTACATACTATTTCTATATGCGATAATCATGCATAACTGTATATTGTAGCCTCTTTTAGTATCATAATTTTCATATGTGATGAAAAGGAATTTCACATATAAATTAGATTATGAAATCAATTTATGAATTGTCATGCTTCATGAAACTTTAAGTTAAACATCAAACTTTTCTTAACTTTGGTATAAAGCCTGCACTATTCTAAAGAGGTGGATAACGGGTTATACAGTAGCACCCGAAGGTACATATAAGATACTCGAAGGTATAAATTGATTGATTATAACGGAGGCACCCGAAGGTACAAGTCTATTTAGTCATCCAAACGGGGTTGACTACAACGCAAACGAGGTTGAATATGATACAAATGGGACCATGTCTATTTAGTCACCCAAACGGGGTTGAAACTATCGTAGCTGCAAGGTACCCTTATAGGCATGCCTATCTATCAACTTCCTAGATTCAAAGCAGGCAGTACAATCTCTTTACTTTATCTTTTCTTTATTCATTCATATTCTTATATGCACATGTATACTCTTGTGTAACAACGAACAATGTACTCCTATACATGCTCATGTGTAACTTTATGTAAACCTTTGAACATGCTCACTATTAGGTATTACTATTCTGTATTTGAAATCTTTTTCAATCATGTAACTATTTCGTAAAACATGGTTGTATCTATATAATACTATTTGCACATGTGCATAATCATGTACAAATATATATCTTCTCTAATGTATCAACATATATGCATAATTCATAAAACAATTTATACAATTTGCTCATGTAATAATCACATGACAAAATACTCCCTCTCTAATGCATACACTTGTATACATGGTCACATATAACATTACTATTATATACTTTAATCAGATTTCTATAATTGAGTCTATTGCTCTGTAGATCTATATTTTAGCATGCTAACATGTGACATCACAAATACTTAATCATGTCATTTTAATTAAACAAAGATATATTCATGCATTTCACTTTAAACATATTCTCAAAATCATTAGTCTAAACATCTCTTGAATCCAATCATGTAAGATCATACTATATATATATAAACATATATTCTACAAATCACATTACTTCTATATACAAGTAAAATTGACATTTTAAACTATAAGTATCATAGTAATCTTCAAGAGATCAATAAAAATCGTGTATAATCATTTAGACGTTTACATATATATACATTTGTATATATTACATTCAAGTAATCATATGATAGTCATACATTAAAAACCTTCATTTATCATGTTTAGAAATTTCCTATCTTCATAGTATACATGCATGCATCAAATAAACATTTACTCCATCATTAAAAATATGTACATGAAAGCATAATTGCACATAACAACCATGTACATAAGTTTGATCACATATAAATGTTTGATATCTTTATCATATATCTTTACCTACGCACACACACACACACACATATATATATATATATATATATATATATATATAGACCTTTGTTAATAATCATATCACATACCATATCCGATTCATTATTTATTCATATGGACACATATTTAACTTAACTATATAAGAAAAACCATTATGTAACACACATTAAAATTCTGCATAGGGCAGCATTTTGGACTCTAGTTGTGAGCCTCAAATGAATTTGAAAATGTCATTTTTAGGCTAAATTATCTTCTAAAATATTATTCCCATATGGCTCTAGTTTCCATAGCATCAAAATTTACCTTAATATCTTACCTATAGCTCAAGATATTTGAGAAATACTATAGGCTGTTCATAGAACCGAAATAGTGTTTGTTGTCACTTATAGAAATTCATAGCATAAAATTAAGAGGGATTTGGACCAACATTTCTTCATCAAAAACATGATCCTAGGTATCTAGTTTTTCCAGAATTTTACAGCATAAGATTTTAACTTCTCTATTAATACTTATGCCCAAAATACTATAATAAGTTCTTGAACAAAAATCAACAGCTCTCTTAAATTTTCATATAAATATTTGGATGGGTTATATACATATTTAGCTCCAGGTTCTTTATACAAAAATGTTTATCTTTCTATCAAGTATACATAAAATCAAACCCCACTCAATTATGACTTAAATACAAGGAGTTATGGTTAAAACATTGGTAACTGTTCAAAAACATGATTTTTTTCTATTTAAATCTCTCATTAACCCTAAAAAAACTAATGAATTACCATTAAAATTAAGTAATTCAAGCATAAACATTTATATTCACACACATGCATGAAGAATAAGTTCCCAAACCTTAGTCGAAAATTCCTCTCTCCTTGGTCCTTCTACCTTCTTCTTCTCATTTACATCAATCCATTCATTCAACACCAAAATTCCAGCATTCAACTCATTAGATCATCAACTAAGGAAGACGAAGATGAATAAAAAGAGATTAACTAACAAAATATACACTTACCTTGTTGTTTAACACTAACTACGCTTGATTAACTCCACATGCAAAGACTTTTCTTTAAGAATTCCTTAAGAGATGTCTAGAGTTTTTGAGAGAGAGGAAGAGAGAATGCAAAATCTGTATTTTTCCACTAAGAAGATGCCATCCACCTCACCTAAAGCCCTTTTATACTTTTCTTGCATGTGAGTTTAAGTGAAATGTGACATCACTTGGTCCCTCACAATTCCTCTTTTAATCCCCCAACTAATTGCATGTTACACAAATTTCTCTCATTTATTTGCATGTAAGATTTTAGCCCCAAAGATTCTTTCTTTTTTTTTAAATCAACCCAACTTAAAGCTTCTTTCAACATTTACCCACAAATTATCTTCTTACTTTCAATTTTTTCCCATCATATGCTATCTCTTATAAAATTGACCCTACTCATTTATTATTTTTAACATTGACCTCTAAATTTATATCCTATTTTAATTTATCCCTCAAACTATTTTTTTTAATTATACCATTATAAAATTCATAACATATAATTCACACATTCATCACATAACTAATTACAACCTAATTACACTTATATCCCAATTGATCCTTGAAATAAAATATTATTTCAATTACACATAGAAATAAATAACTAGTTTATCCTTCAATATATAAACTTATAGTAATTCATCTAATTAAGCTTGATTAAACATTAATAATCGGGATTTTATCCTTGAATTCTTCTAGGGCCTATCTTGGGTCCTCACATATCTCTCCCCCTTAACCAATTTCGTCCTTGAAATTCATACTTGTATCCTTTACTTATGCACAACACTATCATTGCTATACCTCTATGTTTATCATAATCATCTTTGATCATGTACCTCCTCTACCATCTTCTCTATTCACTTCTCATTAAACCTTATCTCCAAATAAGGGCAACCGTATCATACTGTTATATCATTACTATGCTTAATGTATATTCTGTCAGTTTCCCTATTCAGTTAGGGCTTGTACATGTAGTATGATGCTTGATGCTATGCTTATGCATGAATAATGCTTTCGTGTATGCAATAAGATGCAAATGCATTCTCTCGTGTGTTGTATCTGTTTTTGCCCCATCCCATGTATAATGTTTTGTCAATTGCCCATGCCTGATAAGAATTCACTGACAGGTATACATAGCATCGTAATTAACCCAATTTCCTCACAATAACTTCACATATGAAAGATTTTATTCACAATACATAAACTATTTCTCCAAAACCATATTAGCACACTTATACTATATTCTATCAACACACTTGTATTATAATCCAAACACTAATCATATTCGCATTTCTTATCATTTACTTTTTAATCAAAAGTTAGGATTTTATTAATATGCCATCATAGAGTAATCTTTATGTATTCCCTTAATGCACTTGTACTATAATTCACCTAATGGTCAAATATGCACAATATTCTCAAAGTTCCACCATATCAAAACATTCCTAAAAACATAAAATTCATTACCATAATAAGAATTTATTATTGTGAATGAGCAAATATTAAGGAAGAAAAGATAAATACCAATAGCTCCTTCGATGATATCTTGCTTTGATGAAACCTTAATTTTACCGGTTTGAACCGATACAATTAGATGTATAGATTTGTCTCTTTCACTATGATCTATCTCTTATATCTGAGGTACATTAGCAATGACAAGCTTCTTTTCATTCTTTGATGATACCATACTTTTCCTTGGCAACACTGGGCAATTAGCCATAAAATGATATGTTTTACCACATCTAAAACAAGCCCCTGTTAAAGCTCTACAAACACCCCAATGATTCCTTGTGCAATGCAAACATTTAAGAACTTGAATCCCCCGGCCTTTCCCTGCCAAACCTTGTGCAGAATGGACTGTGTCGCTAGTAAAACTTAATTTCAATATCTTATTTCTTTTTCCTAGCTCCCTCTTAACTATATCCCCGTCTCAACTTCTTTTGTTCTCATTATTCCTATCAACCTCTTTTGATACTCTAGTCTTAGTTAACTCTTGTAAAATATGATTCAAGATGCAATTCATTTTAATTAGTTCCTCTAATATAGAAATAGACATCTCTACATGAGCTACATTCATAGGATCGGGGACAAATAAGTTCAATGCCCCGAAATTGCTGACTTTAATGATCTCTTTTCCAGTTTCTTTCAGTTTATCCATCTTTAATCTATACAAAACAAAGCAAATATATCTGCATTAGGCCAACACACTAAAACTTCCATATAACAATTACTCTAAACACTTATAGCCCGAAAATGGCTAAACCTAGGCGCTCTGATACCACAAATTGTAGCACCCTTACCCTATACTTAGCTATAACACTTTATTTAGTATTAATTAAGCATGTTTATCATAACATTTCATCTATTATTCTACTAAACATATATCTAAAAGTTAACTATTAGAAGCTTTACTTACAGGTGCTTCTCATTAACATCAAATTTTACATATACAAAACATCTATAGTAATTACAAAATTTCAAACATAATTAAAGTTTCCATAACAACAAAATATAAGGACAAAAAGAAGACTCTATTATCAATCTTTTATGACTTGTGATGTCCAACTTACTGCAGATATCAATCCTGGGAGAAAGTCCTATCCTCGCAACCTATACGGATAAAGAACCCGTGCTAAGCTATAAAGCTTAGTGGGGAACACAAATATGACAAAAGACCACTCACAGTGGTCGCCAATAAGCATACATCATTAACTATATGTATAACTTATGCTCAATTTAAAAAAAATACAGACAAGAGTCCACACATGATAACCGAATGATTTAATGATAGTAAATTCGGCATTGATGCTTAATATACACAACATTTAATCATATAAGCATATTTATCCTTTAGACTTACGATTCATTCATTAAATGATTTACCACTGTTTATACTCAGTCATTCCTTCCATTTACTACACACTTTAACATATACTAGGAATATATATATATATATATATATATATATATATATTCACATATAAGCTTATGATCAACAAGGACATATGCATATTCGTAAGTAAAACAGAGTATTAGTACTATGAAAGTTTATCATTTATCAATCTAGAATTATATTTGTAATACTTATTTTACCAATGCATACATAGAATTTCTAGCTCGCTTCCTTCTCAAATACCATTATCAAGTGAACTTTATCACTTGTAAATCTGTAAATATTTTATACGTATGCATAAGACATTATACATCAATTCTCAAAAAAGAGCAAGAACGAGTAGATATAGGAAAAAACATATAACCCAATGTATTAATTTGAAAAGCAATCACCGACATGAATACCTATACATAACTCTTATATTCCATTGCTATAGAAAACACTTATTTCAGTAAAACATTTTCATAGCTTTCACACATGACGAATCTTGCAAGTCATTTATCTACTTCAAGCAAGCAACATATTACTATAGAAAACATACTATATCTAATATAGTCCATAACTAGATATTAGTGATGCACTAGTTCATTTATATAACTCTATACATACTATTTCTATATGCGATAATCATGCACAAGTGTATATTGCAGCCTTTTTTAATATCATAATTTCCATATGTGATGAAAAGGAATTTCACATATAAATTAGATTATGAAATCAATTTATGAATTGTCATGCTTCATGAAACTTTAAGTTAAACATCAAACTTTTCTTAACTTTGGTATAAAGATTGTACTATTCTAAAGAGGTGGATAACAGGTCATACGGTAGAACCCTGAAGGTATAAATTGATTAATTATAACGGAGGAACCCGAAGGTACAAGTCTGTTTGGTCACCCAAACGGGGTTGATTACAACCCAAACGGGGTTAATTATGATCCAAATGGGACCATGTCTGTTTAGTCACCCAAACGGGGTTGACTACAACCCAAATGGGGTTGAAACTATCGTAGCTGTAAGGTACCCTTATAGGCATGCCTATCTATCAACTTCCTAGATTCAAAGCAGGCAGTACAATCTCTTTACTTTATCTTTTCTTTATTCATTCATATTCTTATATGCACATGTATACTCTTGTGTAACAATGAACAATGTACTCATATACATGCTCATGTGTAACTTTATTTAAACCTTTGAACATGCTCACTATTAGGTATTACTATTCTGTATTTGAAATCTTTTTCAATCATGTAACTATTTCATAAAACATGGTTGTATCTATATAATACTATTTGCACATGTGCATAATCATGTACAAATATATATCTTCTCTAATGCATCAACATATATGCATAATTCATAAAATAATTGATACAATTTGCTCATGTAATAATCACATGACAAAATACTCCCTCTCTAATGCATACACTTGTATACATAGTCACATATAACATTGCCATTATATACTTTAATCAGATTTCTATAATTGAGTCTATTGCTCTGTAGATCTATATTTTAGCATGCTAACATGTGACATCACAAATACTTAATCATGTCATTTTAATTAAACAAAGATATATTCATGCATTTCACTTTAAACATATTCTCAAAATCATTAGTCTAAACATCTCTTGAACCCAATCATGTAAGATCATACTATATATATATAAACATATATTCTACAAATCACATTACTTCTGTATACAAGTAAAATTGACATTTCAAACTATAAGTATCATAGTAATCTTCAAGAGATCAATAAAAATCGTGTATAATCATTTAGACGTTTACATATATATACATTTGTATATATTACATTCAAGTAATCATATGATAGTCGTACATTAAAAACCTTCATTTATCATGTTTAGAAATTTCCTATCTTTATAGTATACATGCATGCAGCAAATAAACATTTACTCCATCATTAACAATATCTACATGAAAGCATAATTGCACATAACAACCATGTACATAAGTTTGATCACATATAAATGTTTGATATCTTTATCATATATCTTTACCTATGCACACACACACACACACACACAAACACATATATATATATATATACCTTTGATAATAATCATATCACATGCCATATCTGATTCATTATTTATTCATATGGACACATATTTAACTTAACTATATAAGAAAAACCATAATGTAAGACACATTAAAATTCTGAACAGGGCATCATTCTAGACTCAAATTGTGAGCCAATAATGAATTTGAAAATGTCATTTTTATGCTAAATTATCTTCTACAATATTATTTCCATATGTGTCTAGTTTTGATATCATCAAAATTCACCTTAATATCTTACCTATAGCTCAAGATATTTGAGAAATACTATAGGCTGTTCATAGAACCGAAACAGTGTTTGCTGTCACTTATAAAAATTCATAGCATAAATTTAAGAGGAATTTAGACCAAAATTTCTTCATCAAAAACGTGTTCCTTGGTATTTAGTTTTTCTAGAATTTTACAGCATAAGATTTTAAATTCTCTACTAATACTTATGCCCAAAATACTATAATTAGTTCTTGAACCAAAATCAACAGCTTTCTTAAATATTCATATAAATATTTGGATGGGTTATATACATATTTAGCTCCAGGTTCCTTCTACAAAAATGTTTATCTTTCTATCAAGTTTACATATAATCAAACCCCACTCAATTAGGGATTAAATACATGGATTTATGGTTAAAACATTGGTAACTTTTCAAAACTGCCTATACACTTCTAACAGTTCACTTGTACGAATTTCACGGCTTCGTTAACAACAGAAGAAAGCCATGACTCCTTCTAATGAATTGTATATAATTAATATAGTTTAAACATAATTTTGAATCACCTCAATTCGAGGTCTACAACTCTAGATATGGACAAAACAAGCATCCTGGTTCAATAGAACCACACCCAGTTTTTCATCAACATCAAAAACACGATTTTCTCCTATTTAAATCTCTCATTAACCCTAAACAAACTAATGAATTACCATCAAAATTAAGTAATCCAAGCATAAACATTTATATTCACACACATGCATGAAGAATAAGTTCCCAAACCTTAGTTGAAAATTCCTCTCTCCTTGTCCCTTCTACCTTCTTCTTCTCCTTTACATCAATCCATTCATTCAACACCAAAATTCCAGCATTCAACTCACTAGATCATCAACAATGGAAGATGAAGATGAAGAAAAAGAGATTAACTAACAAATTATACACTTACCTTGTTGTTTAAAACTAACTACACTTGATTAACTCCACATGCAAAGACTTTTCTTTAAGAATTCCTTGAGAGATGTTTAGAGTTTTTGAAAGAGAGGAAGAGAGAATGCAAAATCTATATTTTTCCACTAAGAAGATTTCGTCCACCTCACCTAAAGCCCTTTTATACTTGTCTTGCATGTGAGTTTAAGTGGAATGTGACATCACTTGGTTCCTTACAATTGCTCTTTTAATCCCCCAACTAATTGCATGTTACACAAATTTCTCTCATTTATTTACATGTAAGAGTTTACCCCCAAAGATTCTTTCTTTTGTTTTTTAAATCAACCCCACCTAAAGCTTCTTTCAAAATTTACCCACAAATTATCTTCTTACTTTCAATTTTCCCCATCATATGCTATCTCTTATAAAATTGACCCCACTCATTTATTATTTTTAACATTGACCTCTAAATTTATATCATATTTTAATTTAGCCCTCAAACTATTTTTTTAATTATACCATTATAAAATTCATAACATATAATTCACACATTTATCACATAACTATTTACAACCTAATTACACTTATATCCCAATTGATCCTTGAAATAAAATATTATTTAAATTACACACAGAAATAAATAACTAGTTTATCCTTCAATATATAAACTTATAATAATTCATCTAATTAAGCTTGATTAAACATTAATAATCGGGATTATGTCCTTGAATTCTACTAGGGCCTATTTTGGGTCCTTACAAGTGGTGCCTAGCATTGTTGATCTGATTCCTTTATATTGTGACTACAATGGAGCCATTGCACAAGCAAAGGAACCACGAACTCATCAGCGATCCAAGCATGTTCTCAGATGCTACCATCTTATAAGGGAAATAGTAGCTAAAAATGATGTGAAAATAGAAAGGGTCCCCACAGATGATAATGTGCTAGATCCCCTCATTAAAGCACTTTCCGAAATTAAGTACGATCACCATATAAATAGCATGGGTCTGAGACATTTGAGTGATTAGCTCTAGTACAAGTGGGAGATTGTTAGAGAGTATGCCCTAGAGCCTATGTAATAGGGATATATTTCATATGTATGAACTCTTATTCTTAATAAAAGGCATCATTTATTTAGTAATGCTATGTTTAAATACATGAGTTTGTAAATATTAAAATAATAAATGAAAGTGTTTATGATATGAGATGTCTATTGCATGCAAATGTGTTAATATCTAAATATCCCTAGTCATAGAGTTAACAAGATAGGACATTGTTAATTCAGACATACTAGCATATGTTATATTTATTGAATGGTTCAAGCAATGGTTCTCATAATTGTGATTATGGAATATAATCAAAGCTAACATGTGGATGCTTGTTAGAAGAACAAGTTCATTGGAGACTGGTAAAAAGAATCCTCACATGGATATTAAATCTATGTCAGTAAGGAATCTCTTCATAGCGGTTGTGCAAGTATCCTTAGACTTGAGATCGCCAAAGTTATCCTAAGTAGCAAGTGGTATATGATAAGTGTGAATTATATATAGTTTTTAATATGTTTTAAGCATTATTATTTAGTTAATTTGATGTAATTTAGGTTAAATTAGAGTTAAATTGTCAATTTGTATGTTTTTGAGGTTAATCCAAACATTTGGTTGTTTTTCAGGTTAAAATTGTCAAAATGGGCTTAAATTGCAAAAAAGGCAAAGAAGATTAGGGCCAAAACTGCAAATTTGAGGAATTGATGCGAGAAAAATGAGCATCCAGTCCAGAAGCTTTTCACGTGACCACGTGAAATCAATGAAGAAATCTATTTGTGGCCACGTGAAGGGTTGCAGCTTGGAAGACATGGCCACGTGAAGATTAAAGTTAAAAGACCCCATGGCCATGTGAAAGGCAATTGAGTGAAGAACAAAAGGAACACATGACCATGTGTGAAACAAAGGAAGACCACACGTGACCACGTGTGAGGAACAACTAAGAAACACGTGACCACATGTGACAATGTGCTGGGAGAGGCGTGGCCACGTATTGAAGACTCCCATTTGACGAAGGATTTTCTTGAGCTTCCTATTTTGGCCAGAGTTTGCTTCCTATTTGATTTTGAGAGTTTGAGAAGGGATCCACGACATCTTTGGGCTATAAATAGCAGTCTGAAATGCAAGAGAAGGAATCAATCTTAGATTTAAACAAATTTTCTCTTTTGTTTGTTTTACGTTGTTTGTTTTAATTGTTTTTCTTCAAAGCTTTGTTTTGATTTTAAGTATGTCTTATGAGTAGTTTTCTTTAACTTTTGCTAAAGGATACTTGAATCCTTAACTTGTATTATTATGACTCAAGTTTGATCTTCAATTTAATGCAAGTTGATTATTTCTTAGTTCTTAAACATAGTCTTGTCTTTATTCAATTTTAAATTGATTTTTAACTTGATTAACATTGGTTAAGTAATTGGTTTAAGTTGATTATTGATTTGCATGTTCTTGGGTTAATTTATTAAGGTTAATGCATGATTATAATCTGAATAAGCTATAATTGTCTGTTGATTTGAGTAAGTTAAGATTGAGAAAAGTGTAACTAAGAATAGGTGGAAGTTAAATCTCTTGAAAAAGGCTTTAATAGACATCTAGGAGAATTAATTTAGGTATTTATGCTAAGTGTTGAATTATTATGAATAAGGGAATTTTAATGCTTGGAATGATAATCTTGAATAAAGTTATCTGGGTTTATTAATCTGAATTCTCCATAATCACTTGTGTGTTTTCTTTTGATTAAGTCATACGATATTGGTTAAGGTGGATGTTCCTTTAGTGAAAGTTGCTTTTAATATTGATTTTACTTCATTCAATTTACTTGCTTTCATTTGATCGTTATTTATTTCAACTCTTTAAATTGTTTTTATTTTAGTTTTCAATTAATGCTTTTAGTTTTAAATCTTCAATAATCATAACTTTGTGATTTCTCTTATCCCTTTTACACACAAAATTGGTTTTGAAATTAAAATAGCACATACAAACACAAGTTTCCCTTGGGTTCGATATTTTGGGTCATAATTATATTTCTTTATATTACTTAGCCGATCTAGTACACTTGCTAGACATCGATCAAGTTTTTGGCGCTATTGTCGGGGATACATTGGCGTTTGTCTATTTATTTTGATTTTAAAGTAATTTTTGTATGTTCTTCTTCTTTTCTTCACCTATTTTCTGATTTTTTTGTGACTAGTGGTTTATGGTTAGAAACAACCCCATTCTACCCATAGACCTTGAAATTGAGAGGACATTACATAGGAATAGAAGGACAAGAGGCAATATGGATGATCCAATAATCGAGCCACCTATAAATGATCCTCCACCACCTAGGATCGAAGAGCAAAACGTACCCCACCAAGCTCCCGAGAATGGGTATAAACCTAGAACCATTAGGGATTATGCTATTCCTAGGTGGAATGAAGAACATAGAACCATTAGGATTCCTCACCACCAGCCCTTTGAGATTAAACCCGCAACCATCACGATGGTACAAAGAAACCAATTTTTGGGTTCGAACATAGAGGATCCTGCGCAACATCTAGATATGTTCTTAGAAGTTAGTGACACTATGCAAATTCCTAATGTATCAACTGATGCAATTTGGTTGAAACTCTTTCCATTCACTCTTATAGGAAAAGCTAGGGATTGGCTACAAATGCTACCAAATCAATCCATCCATTCTTGGCAACAAATGCAAGAAAAATTCTTGTGTAAATTCTTTCTACCTACTAAGACTGCCCTCATTAGAAAATAAATTAGTGATTTCCAGTAATTTTATGAGGAGTCATTTCATGAAGCATTGGAAAGATTTAGGAGACTTTTAAAAAGTCATCCTCATCATGAGGTTCCTATTTATCAACTAATGCACATTTTCTATGCAAGTGCCCATCCATCAATAAGGTCTTTGTTGGACGCAGCCTCAAATGGTAGTTTTATGAACCAAATTTCTGGAAGATGCATTTTTGCTTCTTGATGAGATGGCTACCAATGATGCTCAGTGGGCAACCTCTAGAGCAGCTCAAAAGAAACAGGGAGTTCATAATATTGATGAAGTAGCTATGTTAAAAGCTCAATTGGAATTAATGGAAAAGAAGCATTTAAAACAAATAAATGAGCTTAAAGCTAGAAATATATCTATGTTATCTAATGACGTTGATGCTTATGCAAGAATTCCAGGACATTCGGGAGTGAAGCCTAATGAAGGATTAGTAGAAGAAGTAAATGCCTTGAACCCATATAGCAACACTTACAATGCGGGATGGAGAAACCATCCAAATTTTTCATGGAGGGAAGGTAATCAAGGTTCTTCTTCTAACCCTAATCCTAGACCTCAATTTTACCATAGTCAACCTCCCAATAACCATCTTCCATATCAAAATCAAGCTCCACCACATTATCCAAACCAATACCCATCACAATCATACCACCAGCCACCCGATTTTCAAAAGTCTCAACCTCCCCCTCCTCAAGAAAAGAAAACCAACATTGAAAAAATGATTGCAAACTTTATGGCCTACCAAAACTCAATTTTTCCTAGTCAAGATGCTAGATGGAAATCACAAGATATTTGGATGAGGAACCAAGAGGCATCTATTAGGAATCTAGAGAACCAAATGGGATAACTTACTTGTTCATTATCCAACCAAACTCAAGGGACATTTCTATCCAATGTAGATAGAAATCCAAAAGAGAAGGTTAAAGCAATCACTTTAAGGAGTGGGAAGGAGTTAGAAAAAACTGAAATTGGTAAGAAGTCTTCCTCAAGGGTGGAACCGAAAACTTGTTTCTACTGTTCTTGATGAATCTCAATTACCTTTTCCTATTCTAGCTAGAAAAGAAAGACAAAATGAACAATTAAGTAGATTTTTAGACATGTTTAAGAAGCTACATATAAATTTACCATTTGTTGAAGCTTTATTACACATGCCTAAATATGCTAAATTTATGAAGGAATTGTGCACTAATAAGAAAAAGCTAGAATGCACAGGAACAGTTCAATTATCCAGTAATTATAGTGCTATATTGACCAATAAAATTCCTGAAAAATTATAAGATCCTGGTAGTTTTACATTGCCATGTGAATTAGGAGGAAATTTCATTGGACATGCTCTATGTGATTTGGGTGCTAGTATTAACTTGATGCCTTATTCAATTTATAGGAAATTGAACTTAGGTGATCTAAAGGAGACCCAAATGACACATCAATTGGCGGATAGATCGGTAAGAAAACCGAAGGGAATTATTGAGGATCTATTGGTGAAAGTAGGAAATTTCATATTTTTGATTGATTTTGTGGTCATGGACATGGAGGAAGATAAGAAGGTGCCATTAACAATGGGTAGGCCATTCTTAAATACGGCAAGAGCCTTAATTGATGTTCATGGACAAACGGTCACTTTGAGATTCAACGAGAAGGAAATGATTTTCAATGTCAATAAAATTTTAAAACACCCCTCGTATGATTTTGAAGAGTCCATTTATTTTGTCGATAAAGTTCAAGAATGTGCCAACATAAAACAAGAGGAAATCATTCTAAATGATGAGCTTTAAAGTTGTTTAATGCATCCTAAGGGAATGGAAGAGTTGGAAGCAAAAGAGAAGAAGTTTGTACAAATTCTGGAAAAAGATCACAGTGAACATGATGAAATGGAGGATGAACCATCCCCTTCTAAGGGAGATTCTGAACTTAAAACACTTACATCTCATTTAAAATATGTATTTTTAAAAGATAATACTGAGCCAGTAATTATTTCATCTTTATTGATAGGTTTGGAAGAGGAAAAGCTCATTGAAGTCCTCAAGAAGCACAAAGGAGCAATTGGTTGGGCAACATCCGACTTAAAAGGGATTAGCCCCAGCTATTGCACACATCGTATACCCATGGAGGATAATTTTAAGCTGGTGGTGCAACCTCAATGAAGGCTCAACCCAACTATGCAAGAAGTAGTGAAAAAGGAAGTATTGAAATTACTTGATGCTGGTATTATCTATCCTATTTTTGATAGTAATTGGGTAAGTCCTATTCAATGTGTGCCTAAAAAGGGGGGAATGACTGTAGTGATCAATGATAATAATGAGTTAATCCCTACATGCACGGGTAACGAAATGGAGAGTATGCATTAACTATAGGAGGTTAAATAATGCCACTAGAAAAGACTATTTTCCATTGCCCTTTATTGACCAAATGTTAGAAAGATTGGCAGGAAATAGATTTTATTGTTTCTTAGATGGATATTCGGGGTATATGCAAATACCTATAGCCCCGGAAGACCAAGAAAAGACCACATTTACATGTCTATATGGAACATTTACATATAGGAGAATGCCTTTTGGTCTTTGTAACGCACCTTCCACACTTCAACGATGCATGATGGCCATATTTCATGATTTTATTGAGAAATTTATGGAGGTTTTCATGGATGATTTCACTATTTATGGTCATGATTTTGAATCTTGTTTGAATAATCTTGCATTGTTCTTAAAAAGGTGTCAAGAAACTAACCTTGTTCTAAATTAGGAAAAATGTCATTTCATGGTTAGAGAAGGAATTGTCTTAGGACATAAAATTTTTGAAAGAGGCATTGAGGTCGATAAAGCAAAAGTTTATGTGATAGAAAAACTACCCCCACCAACTAGTGTCAAGGGCATTAGAAGTTTCCTTGGTCATGCCGAGTTTTATCTTCGGTTTATTAAGGACTTTTCTAAAATTACCAAACCACTTTCTAATTTATTTCTTAAAGATACTGTATTTAACTTTGATGCTGAGTGTTTGCAGGCTTTTAACATATTGAAGCAAAAGTTAGTTAGTGCACTGGTCATTGCATCACCCGATTGGAGCTTACCATTTGAAATTATGTGTGATACAAGTGATTATGCAGTTAGAGCAGTCTTAGGACAACAAAAAGAGAAGATTTTCTACACCATATACAATGCAAGCCATACACTCACCGGAGCTCAAGTTAATTACACCACTACGGAGAAAGAATTCTTAGCAATAGTCTTTTCATTCGAAAAATTCAGATCTTATCTCTTAGGATCCAAAATTACGGTGTGCTCAAACCATAAGGCATTGAGGCACCTTTTTGCAAAGAAGGATTCCAAATCAAGACTTATCCAATGGGTGTTACTACTCCAATAATTTGATGTTGAGATTAAAGATAAGAAAGGAGCGGAAAATTTTGTAGCTGACCATCTATCTAGATTGGATCATGCTAGCATCGAAAAGGGAGAAATTTATGACTTGTTTCCTAATGAACATATTTGTGCCTGTTACACTTATGAAAATTCATTTCCATGGTACGCTAATATAGCAAATTTTCTTGCAGGTGGCTATCTTCCTAAGGAGTTTACTTGGCAACAAAAGAAGAAACTGAAAGCGAATGCCAAGCACTACCTTTGGGATGATCCGTATCTCATAAAAATCTATTCGGATCAAGTGCCAAGATGGTGTGTACCGGAATCGAAACAAGGAGCCATTATGCAACAATGCCATAGAGGAGAAGTTGGAGGCCATCATGGACCTAATCGAACTGTACAAAAGGTTCTCCAATCAGGTTTTTCCTAGCCAACCTTATTTCAAGATGTCAAAACTTTCATTGAAATGTGTGATAAATGTCAAAGGGTTGGGAATATTTCTAAAGGGGATGAAATGCCTATAAACAATGTACTTGAAGTTGAAATTTTTGATGTTTAGGGAATAGATTTTATGGGACCATTTCCAAGTTCTTTTGGTTTTGAATATATTTTAGTAGCTATAGATTATGTTAGTAAATGGGTTAAAGCCATAGCTACTAGGACTTGTGATGCCCGCATTGTACTTGAATTCATTAGAAAGAACATTTTCTCTAGGTTCGGAGCACCAAGAGCTATAATAAGTGATGGAGGAAAACATTTTGTCAACCATCAATTCAAAACATTGCTTAAGAAATTTGGAGTCAAGCATAAGATTTCAACCCCATACTATCCTCAAGCAAATGGGCAAGTAGAAGTGTCTAATAGGGAGTTGAAATCAATCTTAGAGAAAATAGTTAACAACTATAGAAAAGATTGGTCTCTTAGGTTAGATGAGGCTTTATGGGCTTATCGAACTGGCATTTAGACTGGTAACCCTTATAGGTATGTCTCCCTTTAGAATTATTTTTGGAAAAGCATGCCATTTTCCATTGGACACAAGGACACGTGACCACGTGTGGTTTCTTCCTTGAATTCACGTGGCCACGCCAATTGATGCTGCTCCTTAAAAGCACTCTCACATCTTCTTATTCTTCTTCTTCATTTTATTTTTGCTATCCCACGTGCCCACGCCTCACCATCAGTAAATTTACCCACGGCCACGGGTTTCCAACCACCGTTCTCCCTCTCCTTGCCCTTTTTCTCTATTTTCAACCCATCTTCTCTTCCTTCTCCATAGTTTTCTCCATTATTTTAGGATTTTCACAACTCACACACACCACCTCAACTTTGTGCTGCCATTTGGTTCGGTTCTCACTCTCAAGTAAGTTTCCACCATCTTTGCTCCTTAATTCATATTTTAATGCCATTCTTTACAATGATTTATGCCATTCTATGCTTTTACATGTTCATTCTTGAAGCCATTTCGCACATAAGATTTTGATTTCATGCGAATTCTGTTTGCTCTTATGAATGATTATAGATCATATATGCATGATATAGATGCTTGATATTCATTTGGGTAAAGAATAGTCTTCATTATGGTCTTCAATTTGATGCTCAAACTTGTGCACATAACATGTTCGATGAAGTGTCCCAATGAGTTTTTCTTTAATTTCATTTAATTTTCAATCTTGTGTTGCATGTTTATGCTTTGTATAAATGCATTACGACTTATTTCACCTCTTGAAAGATTTGTTCATAACCTTATTCATGCATGTTAGGCATTATTTTTGACATTTCATTGCACCTAACTTTTTCATACTTGTTATGCCTTTCACATTGATTCTTGCTCATATACGATGCATCTTTATTCTTATTGTTATTCATTTTATACAAATGTGCTTCAAAGTACCTTTTGTTCACTTGTTTGCACATAAGTATACTTTAGTTTTTAAGTTGACACATTACACTTATATTATGTTTTTATTTCTTTTCAGTGGCACCTAGAAGGACCAAGTATCCTGATGTGGCAAGCTCTTCCGGTGTACGCATCCTATCATACGTGGACAGGACTAAGGTCAACAAGTTTGATTACTTCAGTAAATGTACGTATGTCCAACCCGCCTACTTAAGTCAATACTTCCTTAATAGTCCGACTGGAAATCTGTGGGATCATGAGATAGAATCGTTACTTTAAAATATTGGATGGATAAAATTCATTGAAAAGAAGCCTAAGGTATATCCGAATATGGTACGGGACTTTCTATACTCTTTTGAATGCTACTTTAAGAGAGATGCGGAGGACAGAACAATAGGTTTCAAGTTTGGCAAGAAAGGTTACTCCTTGACTTTTAGTCATTTTTTAGAAATTTTAGGATTTGTGCTCGGTGCCCCAATGGAATTAGAGGATGCATCTCCTATGGAAAATTGGGAAAGAATCAAAGATCTTGAGCTAGATGAGCCATGGGTAGGAGGACAATGTAAGGTGTATGCTTTAAGAAATCATTCTTTAAGGATCATTCATCGTTTTTTGGCTAAGAGCATGTATAAGAATTTGAAAAATTCAAGCACTATTAGTGTTTCTCAAGCTATGGTCCTCCGATGCATGATGGATGGCATAGCAATCAATGGAGCAGGAATTATAGCAACTCGGATTAAGGAATTGCAAAAAATGCCGGGACATATTGATAATATTTCCATTGGGTGGATAGTTATAGTGTTGGCAATTGCAGTTGAACATCCGGGTTATGGAGAACCACTTTCAGGAGATCTACCTTGCATTGATAATTAGATGCTAAAGCAGATGAAAATTTTGATTCCTAGGCCTCATGGTCATTGGCCAACTCGAGAGGAATACTTAAGAGAGAATAACATTCGGATTGAAGAGCAGGAGGATGAGCCAAATGATGAGTATGTTGCACCAGCTGCACCTTCTCCTATTAATGAGCCTGCAACACCTGAATAGGAAGGTCCGTTTAATCAGTTAAGTAGTCATTTGGATGCTCAGCAAATTTGGCTAGATCAAAAGCAAGGACGACTAGATACATTACGGGATATGGTGATGGAAGGTAATAGGACTGTTGAGCGATTTATACACCAATTTTGGCAGTGGTATCCTCCACCTCTGCCTCCACCAGAATAGTTCTTCATTTACTGCGGACAACAAAATTTTAAGGAGGGGGAGCTTCCTTTCAGGGAGATTGTCTTCTACCTTTCCTTCTCTTTTTCATGAATCGGTTTTTGTGTTTTATGTTTTGTTTTCTATTATTTTCTTTTTTTTTTGTTTGCTTTCTTAAGTTTCTAAAACATGTTGAATACTTATGTAATTCACTTTTTCATTTAGTTTGCATGAGAACTTAGTTTGCCCCGGTTACTTTCAAAACTTTCAACAAATTGAACTTGGATATAGGAATATGCATATTTAGAGCCTTTGCTTAGCAAGAGAACAAATATGTTGTTTGATAAATTTTTAGATAGTTTAATCTTTAGCTTGATAAATATTTGTTAGTTTCCAAATCCTTGAAAGCACTTAGACCATTTTTTAACTTAGAAAAATCCAATACAATAAAGTAGTGAAGTAAGGAAATTTAGAGCACTAGAACCTTCCTCATCACCCTTCAAAGCATATGAGCAACTCAAAAAACTTAGGAAATGATCTAGGCAATAATTTTCTTGATAAACTTCCTTAAAGACTTTTTACTTAACTTGGAGAAATTATCCTTTGAAAAGCCAAATTGAGCCTAAAAGGGTATGCTTAATGTGTACCATTAATATTTTATTGTTACACTCAATATTTTACCATATAACCTAAAAAGCCTTTATCTCACCATATGGAATTGGGCAGTTGGGTGTAGTAAGAAAATCTTAGCAAAGTTATTAATGAAGTCAAGTGAAAAATTTACCTTGTATTACCTTGAGTTTATTCAAGTATTTTTGTGAATGCTAGTAAAAAAAAGTACGTTTGAGAAAAGAAAAAGAGCTAGCAAAATATGAAAAAAAATAAGTGTGGGGTAGTACAAGGAGAAACAAAATTGTGATGACTTCGTGAAAAAGGGCATAATTTCTCTTAAGAGGAAGCTTGAAATTGAGGCAAGAATAAACAAAATGTACATTGCTTAAGTTATTGGGATTAGTGATCTATTTTGTCTTAGAGTGGCTATTCAGTTTGATGATCTTTTATCCATTCTTTGATAACCATATCCTTAGCCCCATTACAACCCTTAAAAGACCTATGTGATTTTAAGTTTGTTTTGAGTTGTTTAGCGGAGATGACCTTCGGGTTCCGGTGCTAAAGGAGAGGCCTATTGTGTTTCTAGAGTTTAAAGTAAAAAACCAATTGTATGCTTATATATTCATATATTCTAAACTTCATTATCTAGTTGTATTGATGTTTTGATTTTCAAAATTGCTTAAAATGATTTGGTCTTGCACACACTCAAGGAAATTAACCTATATTATCTTGTTCGAAGTTGATCTATTTGGGGATTATATTGAGTGCTTTTGTTAAAATGCTAAGCTTGGTTTTGAAATTGTATGTCTTTGTACAAAGTTTGATAGTTTTGAAGGTGGGATTGTTCTAATTTGCTTGAGGCAAGCAAGGTTTAAGTGTGAGATATTTGATAAGTGTGAATTATATATAGTCTTTAATATGTTTTAAGCGTTATTATTTAGTTAATTTGATGTAATTTAGATTAAATTAGAGTTAAATTATCAATTTGTATGTTTTTGAGGTTAATCCAAAGATTTGGTTGTTTTTCAGGTTAAAATTGTCAAAAAGGGCTTAAATTGCAAAAAAGGCAAAGATTAGGGCCAAAACTGCAAATTTGAGGAATTCATGCGAGAAAAATGAGCGTCCAGTCCAAAAGCTTCTCACGTGAACAAGTGAAATCAATGAAGAAATCTATCCATGGCCACGTGAAGGGTTGCAACTTGGAAGACATGGCCACGTGAAGATTGAAGTTAAAAGACCCCATGGCCACGTGAAAGGCAATTGAGTGAAGAACAAAAGGAACACGTGACCACGTGTGAAAGAAAGGAAGACCACATGTGAGGAACAACTAAGAAACACATGACCACGTGTGACAATGTGCTGGGAGAGGCGTGGCCACGTACTGAAGACTCCCATTTGACGAAGGATTTTCTAGAGCTTCCTGTTTTGGGTAGAGTTTGCTTCCTATTTTTTGAGAGTTTGAGAAGGGATCCACGACATCTTTGGCCTATAAATAGCAGTCTGAAACACAAGAGAAGGAATCAATCTTAGAATTAAATAAATTTTCTCTTTAGTTTGTTTTACGTTGTTTGTTTTAATTGTTTTTCTTCAAAGCTTTGTTTTGATTTTAAGTATGTATTGTGAGTAGTTTTCTTTAACTTTTGCTAAAGGATACTTGAATCCTTAACTTGTATTATTATTACTCAAGTTTGATCTTCAATTTAATGCAATTTGATTATTTCTTAGTTCTTAAACATAGTCTTGTCTTTATTCAATTTTAAATTGATTTTTAACTTGATTAACATTGGTTAAGTAATTGGTTTAAGTTGATTATTGATTTGCATGTTCTTGGGTTAATTTATTAAGGTTAATGCATGATTATAATCTGAATAAGCTATAATTGTGTGTTGATTTGAGTAAGTTAAGATTGAGAAAAGTGTAACTAAGAATAAGTGGAAGTTAAATCTCTTGAAAAAGGATTTAATTGACATCTAGGAGAATTAATTCAGGTATTTATGCTAAGTGTTGAATTATTCTAAATAAGGGAATTTTAATGCTTGGAATGATATTCTTGAATAAAGTTATATGGGTTTATTAATCTGAATTCTTTATAATCACTTGTGTGTTTTCTTTTGATTAAGTCATAACAATATTGGTTAAGGTGGATGGTCTTTTAGTGAAAGTTGCTTTTAATATTGATTTTACTTCATTCAATTTACTTGCTTTCATTTGATCGTTATTTATTTCAACTCTTTAAATTTTTTTTATTTTAGTTTTCAATTACTGCTTTTAGTTTTAAATCTTCAATCATCATAACTTTGGGATTTCTCTTCTCTCTTTTACACACAAAATTAGTTTTGAAATTAAAATTTCACATACAAACACAAGTTTCCCTTGTGTTCGATATTTTAGATCATAATTATATTTTCCTATATTATTTAGTCGATCTAGTACACTTGTTAGACACCGATCAGTATACTTTGACTCTATAATTGATTACTTCCAATTGGGGGTGAGCATAGTTAGGAGGTTGGGTATATCATGACATACTTAAAGATATTTGAGTGATTAACAAAGGATTCACCATCCCAGATTTGTGAAGGAAAGTTATCTCGCATTATTCTATAATTGCCTTGTTCAGAGAATCTCTAACCAGAGCAATATGCCAAGATAGATAGGGATCCATGAAAGGCATTTTGGGAACAATTGTTAAATTAATAGAACATACATAATTAGATTTATATGATTTGATAGAAATCCATACTCAGAATCTAATTGAGATAAAAGTGGTGAAAGGAGTAATTGAACGGTAACTGCTTCTATGGTAGGGTATAGTCAATCCACTTGACTTTCCTGACATATGGGTAGTAATGATGCCTAGCTAGAGGCCAATCATGACTTGCATAATAGTGTATCATAAATATCAATAGGGATTGATAAAATGATTTAAAGAAGTTTAAATCATGTGAGTTTTGAATAGAACTCACAATTACATATTATACTGCCAATATGGACAGGAACCTGATAGGTCACACACATATAGAGAAAAGGATAAAATGAAAAATGACAAGGATAATAATATTTGATATTATTATGGGAATAGAGAAGTGAATAAGAAAATAATTAATTAAAGAGTTTAATTAATTATGATCAAGTAAAATTGTTCGCAGAACTTTTTAGAAATGTTATGTAAAATGGACCTAATTAAAATAATGTATTTCATAATTAATTATTAATGGACTATAAGTGTTATAGGGCTAATATAATAATTAATAGATCCATTCGAGAAATTAAAAGGGGCCCAAAGAATTGAGCTTGGCGCAGTAACCCTCTAGAGGAAGGGTTTCATGCCACCTTCTGATAGAAGGCCTTAAAGGTCTAATTCTTGGAACAAAATAAATTAAATATGTTTCATAAGTGTTATGGAGCCTACATATTTAATTTGGATTTATTTGGAATTCATTTGAGTGATTAATTCCAAGTATATGCACAAAGGGCCTAGTTTGTGGGTTTTGTGCATAATCTTTTATGAAAGGACTTAAATTGGATTCAATTGAGCCCAAATAAATTATTAATAATTCCAGAAGCCCAATTAATATTTCTTCAGCAATTTTAAAGAGCCCAATCCTATTATAAACTTGGATTTTTAACCTAACTATTAATATCTAAGTGATGGGATTTTAGGGTTAAGTGAACAATTAAGAAAAAAAGATTTTCTCTCATTCTCTAAACCTAGCTGCTACTTCCCCCTTGCTAGTATCAAGGGATTTTGGCCAGCCTTGTATTCTTCCATTGTTGGTTCATTCAATCCTTCTCTAGTGTGGATTACTAATTGGAGGTGTTCAATTTTGGACACTGTGATTTGCGACAACCCGGTGAGAAGGAAAATCAACAGTTCAAAAAAAATTAACGTTGATTTTTCTTATTCTCATTAATATGTATATTGTAAATTCATGGCAAGATTAGATCTATTGGTTAAAAATTTTAAATTTTGCTTATGTATGAGATGCATGTAACCGATAATTTACAACACATAGAACTTGATTGTGGATAGATAGGCATGTCTATAGGGTTATAGTCACAACTGCTACAGGTTTGACCCCATTTAGGTTTATATTTGTCCCCGTTTGGGACCACAGGCTTGACCCTAATTCGGTCAACATATTTGGTACCTTCGGGTATCTATAGGAACAATACCTTCAGGTATTTATATATTTGATACCTACAGGTATCCACAACACCCGTTATCCATACCCAAATGACTTTAGCAGGTATGTTACAGTATGAAATGAATAGTATATGTGTTAAATTGATAAAGACTTGATTAGTCTTTTATGATCCGTCCTTATACCATAATGATATAAGATTTAATATGATATGTAAACTATAATGTGATTCTTGCATGTTGATTATAATATCTTGAAATTAATAATATTTATTGTGTGCTTGGAAACAATCACTGTGAGTGGTTATTCATATATGTATTGTTCCCCACTAAGCTTTATAGCTTAGCACTGGCGTTTATCCGTATAGGTACTTGAAGTCAAGATGTTTTCTGTTGGGACAAGATCTGCTATTGTAAAGCCAACTCTAGAGATAGGAGAGAGAGTCAATTATTAAGTGTAATTTATGTTTATTTGTATTTATCATATTGTATTAAAAGAACAATAATAAAAGGAACAGTTTAATTGATTATATAGAGTATTTAGTGTAATGTATTATAAATTTCTTATCATATATTGAGGTATGCATGTATATACAACAGTATTAACCAACAAAGATATAATAGGGAATAATTTATTATATGTAAAAGAGCTTATAGTACGACGAGTTTTGGGTGGACTAGTGTGGTCTTTACACACTATTTCATGATTGAATGATTTTATGCATGTAAGAGCAGCTTCACGGGTAGTAAAATTAATAAAGGCAAAATCTTTTCTCTTCGTAGAACACAAATTTCTGGAAAGAACAACATTTTCAATTTCTTCAAATTTTATAAAGTAACTTTTAATTTTTTCTTCATCCAATGTAAGAAGGATCAGTTATTAACGTGACTTTATCTATTTTCTCGATTCCAAACTCTTACAACAGGTTAATGACCTACCGAGACATATTTAACATTTTGAAACCCACAATTCAAACCTAACAGAAAATAAACCGATAGCAGTGGAAAACCTTACATCCTCATGTTTCTAATTCTTGTCAATGTTACTAAGAAAAATTGTGTCATTGCCCTCAACAGGTGCTATAAAGCATTGCTTTCCATAAATCTATTATTGCAAAAGCTAGGCCGAGAAAGAGAATTATATGAATAAAATAATATCTGAACTAATACCCTAAAAAGTATCTAAGAACAAATAGGGTAGGAAAATGAGATGACTTATAAATTAACTTAAAAAATTGTAGTAAAGTAGAGCATTATGATCATGCTACGATGGTAGCTGGCGATTTAGAAGAACAATAGAAGGGAATGATAAAGCAAATAATGAAATTATAAGAGTCAAGATCATACTACACTTTCAAAATATATAATTTACCGCTGCTCTATAATGTCCAAAGTTTAAAGAAATATAAATGGCAAATGAAAAATGCACAAAACCCACTAAGTTCAAAATGATCCAGATCTTTAATCCATATCAAAAACATAAGAGTGAAGATAGGGAAAAAATTAAAAAAAAATTACTCAAGCAATAAAATAGAGAAGGAATAGAAAAATAATTAAGCTAAAATTGAAGTATAAGTACTGATTTTGGAGGTTTAGAGAGTAGAAGAAGTATTATTACCTGTAAATCTATCTCAGCTTTTTCTTTGAGGTCTCTCTTTGTTTCTTTGTTTTTCTCTCTATTGTGTGCATTTATTAGAATAAAATAGGAAAATAAGAAAGAAAACAAATAGTGGCAGAGATATTGTTGGCTGAAACAACGGTGCATTCTTTAGCAAATGGAATAGCAAGAGACCGATGGCACAATCGGTGTCACTATTTCCCTTCACAATTTATAGGAGGAACAAAGGGATTACATGTTGTTCTTCTAAAAATTTGTTGAATATCATAAATTAGATAAGTTTAGATGAGATAGGGTTTGGGTTTTTGAAAGAGGTAAGGCTAAGTTTTTGTTTTTAATAGAAGCCAATTTTTTTAATAAATTTTTAGTTATTTATCTTATGCTCAATTTTGTCTCGCTAGTCTTTACTATTAGGGACTAAATTTCTTAATTTACAAGGATCTGATAAAATATTTTCCCTATTAAT
Organism: Excoecaria agallocha; assembly: GCA_037975025.1. Taxonomy (NCBI): domain Eukaryota; kingdom Viridiplantae; phylum Streptophyta; class Magnoliopsida; order Malpighiales; family Euphorbiaceae; genus Excoecaria; species Excoecaria agallocha. The sequence continues at coordinate 28,457 of JBBPFJ010000051.1, forward strand.
ATAGAGGGTTTGAGAATTAGGAACCATATGAAAAATTGGTCCCAACTAATTACTTTTAGGGACCATAAATTCATCTGGTCACTAAAATATGGTCCCTAAAACCACTTTTCTTATTGTGAGATTAAATGTGAATTTTATCGAAATTAGTAAAAGAACTAAATTTCCATATAATTTCATTATAAAGTAAAATTATTAAACATGGCCAAGGCCTTCTTAAATAATATCATTTTTAGCTTCTTGAAGGAGGTTTAAGACCATATCTAAGACCTTTTATAAAACCAGAACCATGGCTAATGACTTCTTGAACAATTTCACCTTCGGTCTTTTAAATATCGTGCTCATTACAATGGTTTCACTTTTCTATCATTACATTTTATCACAAGGAATTAAAAGAAAACAAAGTGTATGTAAGTCTTAAAAGCACACTAATTGCATTACATAACTTATATACTAATTATTTACCCAATAATTTTTCTGCTTGTTTTGAGATGACCAGCTTAGAAATCTTAGCCTTTTAATGTTTTGATTTCAACCATGTAAAATTTTATATATATATATATATATATATATGCAATTTTCAATTTAAGTTTAATGAATTTAATTTTAAGATGTTGAAATTATAGCAGTCAAATTAGAAAAATATAAATTTAATATTTAATGTAAATAAAAAATAAAAGTCAGAAGATTTATTTGGAATGACTAGTCTAATTTTTTTAATTTAAAAATTATGATAAATTTACTCAATCTATATAAAAAGAAAGTGTAATCTTACAAAATATACCATCTAGATTAATTACAAGTCTTTTGTAATTCTTCAAATCATTGTTGAATACTGCTATTTTTTGTTATGCCTTAATTTTTATGATTATAGTATTTTTTTTAATTCAAATTCAATACAATGATATTAATATATATTCTATTGAGAAAGAATTAAAAAATAGTAAAAATATGAGAATGGTGGTGGGTGGTGGGGGTGTGATATTAATGCTATAACCAACAATATCCTGTATGATGTAATTTAGTTGTCGCATATTTTTATTACAGTCGATGGTGACAAAATATTATTACCTTCACAAACTGATTATATTAGTAATAAACTTATACATCGTCACAATGTATTCATTTTTTTGTGACACATTTCTTTGTCACAAATAAAATTATTTTTTATGATATACTTTATTTTTCATAAATTAATATCACAACCAATTGTAATGAAATATTATTATTGTCACAAATGGATTGTATTGGCGACTAAATTGTATTCTGCCATAATATATTCATTTATTATGACATATTTATTTGTCATAAATAAAAATTTTATGATTGATGAATGTAAATGAATGGCGATTACACAAGTGTATGTGTTACATAATGTGAAATTTATGTCAAATTATGTGAAGTTTATAAATGAGATAAGTAATTCATTTTCCCCTAGTATATAGTGAATAATTCAAGATTTTAGAATGCAATGGCTAGCCATAAGGACAAATACCACAATAGAATAATGAATTGATTTGGATTGATGCACATATTAGATTCACAATTGAGGAGGTGATCACCCCAAGTGATCCCTCAACACACATTAGATGCACCGTTGAGGAGTTGATCACCCTAAGTGATCCCTCAACACACATTAGATGCACTATTGAGGAGTTGATCGCCCCAAGTGATCCATTAACACACATTAGATGCACTATTGAGGAGTTGATCACCCTAAGTTATCCCTCAACACACATTAGATTCATAGTTAAGGAGTTGATTACCCTAAGTGATCCCTTAACACATTTGGAGGCATTTGATCACACCAAGTGGTTGCCTTCCTACATTATAGAGTAGTAAGATCATGCTAAGTGGTCCCTCTAGCCTATTTAGGACCATTGGAATCCTCATCCTGCATATCCTATTTGAGGGTTCCCATTGAGCACCACTAAGGGTAAAAATATAATTATATAAGAAAATAAGGACTAAATGGTAAATTATGCACAAAAAGATGTCAAACATTGCTTAATGTGTGATTTTGTTTGACTGCACTTAGGGACAGGCAATGGAGAAGGAATTCAAATGACATGTACATATACACCGAGAATAGAGTATACAAATGTATGTGTATAATGTATTAATCATTTGGAACTTGACATGTAATATGTAATAGATATGGAACATTAGTGAACATATAGTTATGCAAATTAGTATGGATACTTAGATTATGGTTATGTGATATATTTTGTGATGATGGATTGTGAATTGATATTTAGGAGTGCTTGTGTTGTTGTTAGAGTATTGAAGGTGGAGGATAAATATTAGGAGTGTAATTTTGACACTTTATAGGTTTGGATAGCATGATTTTATAGCCATGTTACTAAGTTAGTTTTTTACAAAGATTCAGAGTGTTGTTCCATTTTAGTTGAAATTATTGAAAGTCCCTGTTTATCATTTTATAAGTAATTTAGCTAGTTGTTAACAAAAAAAAATCTAGTTCAAAAAGCTAGTAGTGATGGTAATATTTAAGTGTGGGATACTTACTTTAGAAAGGAGAATAGCTTAAAACTCTTAAAAATTTTGACTAATCTTTCATAATTAAAGTAAAAATTTTAGGAGAGCTTTTCTCTTTTGTGCTCTTATGGAATAATTGTTCTGCATCTTGGAAAAATTTAGCTTTAGTAATGATGGTGAAATTAATAGGTAAGCCTGTGTAGAATTGAACTAGAACCAAATGGATTTTGGTGTATTTGTTTCGATTATTTCAATTTGTTCAGTTTTAAACCGATATAATAATTTAGTTAATTCAATTTGGTTTGATTTTTAAAATTGGAAAATTGAAATAACCAATCAATCAAAATTATTAAAATTCACTGTTTTGCTCATTTTGTGTGTGTGTGTGCGTCTGTGTTTAATACTAAATCATAAATCCTTACCAAAATCCCGAACCCTAACTATGCAGCCAACCACCTCTTCTTCCTTTCTCTCCCCTTCTTCAATTCTTCCTGCAAAGTTGTAATGATGGTTAGTATCTTTCTACTCTTCTCTTTACTATTATATTTTTGTCCGATTATTTTCATTTGGTTTATATTCTCTTCTTCTCCCTGTTCTTCTAAGTTTTTTAGTTCCTTTCTTGGTTTTTATGGTTTCAAAGTATCTATCTTTCTCTCTAACATTTAACAAGTTCAAGGATATGTTTCATTTGTGATATTGAAAACTTTAATTATTAAGAATCTGATGGTGGAAAAAGAAAAGATAAGTACTGGTCATATACTGAATTGTAAAATCAGAAAGTTAAGAGTAGTGATTTCTGAAAAGTTTTGGAACTTCTATTTCTAAAATTTTAAAAAAGGAGGGTTTGCTTGATATGACACTAGAAGAGAAGGATGTTGTGGTTTTCATTTCAACCTTGCAAGATGGATAATGGTTGTTGACTATTATAACAAGAAAATGAAAATTTTATTTATTTTGGTTTAGAAATTAATAGTTTTATGTGATGGAGTTGTGAACTGTCATTTTCTATTATGTAAAAAAGAAAATGATGAACTCAATGAAAATATAAATCAGTGGTTAGCTTATGTTTGTAACATTTTAGAAGCAAATGTTGAGTTCCTGCACAATTACTGTATCTTTTGATAGTGTTATATTTTATAAGGTATCAAGCTAAAATTATTGTATCATACATCTCTCTTTTAGTGGGTCATACAATCATACAAACCTCTCTTTAATCTTTTTTAGTCATTGATTGACTTTTTCTTTTGACGTGCATGACATCTTAATTAATAATCTAAGTTTTTTCTTTTTTCCTTTAAGAATTTTACAGTTGTGTTTTTTGTATGTTTCACTAGATTGGTGGTCTCCCTAGGGGAAACCAAAATTCTTAACTTGTATATTAACACTCAAGTAAACATTCTTGGAAGATGTATGTACATCAATACTGCTCGAGGCCTTGGAAGCTCCCCTTTACTTTAAAGATTGATTCCATGTTCTATACCAATGTCTTATATTTATGATCGCACCCAGATATTTGCATTCTAATTAAGGATTTTCCTTTGCCTCTTTTTTAAAATTTCCCTTTCCATTTTTGTCATGCTATATTTTCAAATTGTTGATTTTGTCATATTATTTTTGAATATGTGTGATTTCTTTGCTTAATAATAGCTGAGTCCCCAGGAAATGTGATTCAACTAGACATTAATTTCAGTTTATCCTCTAGGATTTTGTCACAAATTACTATTAGTTTATTAAGCATTCTTTACTTGTCTTTTTTATTTTTTTATTCTCTTATTTTAAAAAAACTAGTTAGTTGCCTATGCTAGTCTTGCTTTATGTATCAAGAGCATTGCATCTGTAGTATATGTGTCCTTGTTATGAGCTTTCACTCAGAACAAGACTACTTGCATTTGAAAACTGGCTTTTGAATGTTGATCTGCACTGAATGCTGGAAGATAATCTATCACTCTTCAATTGTCTTGGAATGACAAGATTTATGTGGAGTGGTTTGTTTTATCATAGAATGAGAAAACTACGATAAAATGTTTGACATTATCAATTATTTAAGGAATAACAAAGTATGGGTCGTAGTGAAAGCTTTGATAATGTAATAAAGTAAGGGCGTAGTAGAAGTCTCTATTATGTGATTATAATGGTTTATGATATCTTGGTATTATAACAAGAAAGGTAACTGGAATTAGTCAAATATAAGCATGCTTTAAAACTATGTTATTATCCTAGTTTTTGAGCTGCTAGCATTTAAAACTTAAGAACTATTGATTAATACAATCTAGTTATCTGCAAAGTAAAAGTTAATGTCAATGGACTTTGATGTTCTCGAATCTTTTTTAGTACAAGGAATGTTTTTAGAGAATTTTATTTACCAATGATATTGAGATATGAACTAATTTTAAAAAAGCGAAAAGGCTATAACTTGAGGGCTTATGTTATGTAATTGATGAATGGAAACATGAAAAGAATTAGGGATGGGTAATATAAATTAATTAATTAATAGAGAAATAGTATGCAAAATGAAACATAGACATGTAACATGTGATGCCATTACCAAACACATTCAATCAACTACTTAAGGTTGTGATAAGAAATGTTCAATTTTTTCATGCTTTTGCTACAGTTAAACGATCTGTTTTGAATAATTCATCCAACCTAAGGATAGCTATAATGTCCTGAAGTTTTTGAGACCTCGCTATAAGTTCTATCCATATACATTCTGATCGCTAGCTCATACTATATCTAGTTGCTTTTTATTTGAAGTGGGAGACTAGCCTAAATGAATTTGACTTTCTATTTTTTTCTGTTGATATTTTGTAAACCATAAAAGGTCTTTATTTTTTTTATCTATCAATATTTCTAACTTAGAATTTTGTTGATTCCCATCAAGATAAAAAGTTTCATAAAGTGGTCCTAAAAGCTCTGCCTTCCCTCTCTATTGATCTATGGTATGGAAGGGCAGAGGCCTTTGATGTCTCATCTAGTCAAGAATTGGGACCTCATAATCACTAAATATATGCTTTTTTTTCTCATGCCTTTCTTCGTTCATGGTTTGATATTTTGGTGTCTCGGGCATCGACTCAGGAAGAATCAATTCTAGACTTATTAACTTAGATATACTTAGTATAATTCCATTATATATGAATTTTAATGATTATAAAAATGAATAATTAATGGAATTATCAATAGAGCTGGTGCTATTGGTTTATTTGTAGGAGAAGGTATAAAATCTATAGGAGGGCCCCATAGAGAATGTAGTCAGAAATCCATAATAGAGTCTGACCACAACGACTAAATTGAGTATCTTCATGCATAAGAGGTAAAATAAGAATAACCCCCACATTCAAAGCCCCTTTTTTACCATTAGCAACAACATGTTTTATTATGGGACAGCTCATGATGTTCATATCGATCTATTATGCACCTTTACATCTAGAATTGGGTAGACCTCATACAATAATTGTCCTAGCTCTACCCTATCTTTTGCTTTATTTCTTCTGAAACAATCACAATAATTGATAATGGTGTATAATGGATAATGGCAATTAGAATGAATGTTTCATGAATATAAAAATGAAGACATATTGGATTGCTAATTTGTTGTATGAGTTATTCGTATAGACGGTTCAAATCCCTCTATTTTCGGTTCTGATGATGACTTGAAATTTTTTTTTATTTTTTCTTTCAAATTTAGAAAACCCTTTTACTTTGATTTTTATAGTTGCTTTGATAAGTGCGATTACTGTGGCTCGTCGGTAATAAATCTTTAGAATTAGTAATCGAAATCCAAATTAAAACTGCATCACTAGCTTACGCTCTGACTCGAGTAGCATGGGGTACATGGAATCTCGTGTGAATCAGCAAAGACCACCTTGCAAGGAAAAATACTCTTGGGTGACCGATAGCGAAGTAGTACCATGAGGGAAGGGTGAAAAGAATGCATGATATGGAAAAGAGTAAAAATTTTGGATATATCTCTACTTGTTTTTTATTTTATTTGCTTTATTTATTTTTTTTCTCACAAATTTGGATCTTGCTAATGAACTAAAATCTTTTCATATAGTATGGCCAGGTCTAATCTTTTTTTGTTTTACGCCCCCTAACTCTTCCTCAGCCAAGCTGGGGCAGAATAGCAGAGCAAGTACAATGAATTTAGAAAAATTAAATTATTTTCTAGTTCTAGAAATCACTTCATCTCTTGGTGTTAAAATAGAATATGTGGTATAAAAATAGGGAATTGGATTATAAATTTTAACATAATTTTTGGCAATTTATAAATGGAAAAACACTTTTTTTATTATTAAATTATTAAATATTAAAAAAAGTAAAATTAAAAATAACGTTATACACGCACACAAACACACACTTTGAGCTTATATAGGTTGAGAGCGGGAATTGATGTAGGTCTAAGAGGGTTTGATTGGATTTGTTACATTGCTATGTATCAAAAATTATGTTATATTAATTTACTCGTATGCCTTTTTTTTAATTGGAGGATATTGAATGTAATTTTAATAATAAGTTATGCTGCATTTATTTTTAATGTACGTTTTTTTAGTGTAATTTTATTATGGACATAATATGGAAAAATTTATTTATATTCATTTTCTTTTAGTAGTTATTTTAACTAGTTTTTATTTTGTTGAATATGAGTTAATTTAATTTATAGGCCTATATAGGTTATAAGTCTAATAAAAAAGAAGTTCATATTGACCCAGAGTCAATTGGACTGAATCAACTGAAATTAATTCAATTTATTTAATTTCGATTCTAAATAATTCGGTTTTAGATTCGGTTCTTTTATTTTGGGAATTTTGATTTTAGTTCGGTCTAAAACTAAACTGAACCAACCATTTGCACACCCCTATTAATATGGTTAGAGGTAGAGTCTTATTTTAAGAACAAGTTAGTAAATTTGGGTAGGGAATGGCTGCTCTTACTTTGCTCATCGAATTCTTTCTTTGTTAGCCATACCTTAACCAACATTATTGCCTATTTTAAGTCCTAATGATCCTTTCTTGGTTTGAGTTGTTAGCAAAGATAACCTTAGATTTTCAGTGCTAAAGGTGAGGCTTATGGCATCTCTTGAGTTTCAAGTGTGAAACCGAGCATGTATTCTTATGCACCTTAGTTCTTTTGCTTGGTTACCAAATTGCACTAGAATTTAGGTTTTCAACTTTAGTAATTTATTTTGTCCTGGAACATACTCGTAAGGAAACTAGCTAATATGATTTAGGTTGAATATTTTTGGTTTAGAATTTTGTTTAGTGACTTCTACTGAGTGTTGTTTGATTTTTCTAAATTTTCTTTTTCTTTCTTAAAGTTTGGAATTACGGGAATGTGGTCTATTCAATTTCTCGAAGGTGAGCAAAAGTTATGTGTGAGGTATTTGATAACTCCAATTTAGTGTTTGTTTTTTTGTCTAATTTTGTTTGTAATTTTTATATGTTTTAGTGTGTTTTTAGTTTTTAGTGTGTTAAATTCTAATATCTTTGCAAAATGTGTAAGTTTAATGAATTATGATCGAATTTGTAGTTAATGGTGAAATTTTTAATATTTTGCAAAATTTTGGCTTAGGTCATGGTTGAGACAACATTTTTCCAGCTGTGAACCTTGAAGAATCTTCAAAACTCACCATTTCATAAAGGTCATGGTTATGAAGGATTTGTTCCAATTGTGACCTCGATAGTTTTCATGATGTTTACTCTAGAAGTTTTCATCACAACTGAGATAATTCCGTTCCAACTGTCACCCATTCAAAATTCGAATTTCAACAGCTTGGTCACGGTAGAGATAATTCTATTATAGTCTTGACCCTTTTAGCCTTTAAATACTCACTTTCTGTTTGGTAAGAGAGATAAGGAAGATTTTAATTTTCTCTATAGTTTGTAGGTGTTTAATATTTTCATCAGTTGTAAACACTCTATTTACATTAATTTCAATAGCATTCTTAGATTAAACACTTGTTTTTCATTTAGTTTATCAAAGTATAGTTTAGATTTAATTAAAGTTTTGCTGAAACTTGAAGAGAAGGAGCTGGTCCATATGTCTTCATCAGATTCTACAAATGGGTTTTGCATTTCCTTTCTCTCTTTTCTTTTTAATTTCATCAATGTGTACTGAGTAGTGAACTTAGTTGCTTGGGGATCTATAAATCTCCATACTCATGTAACACATTGATCTATTTTGTGATTAATATATGATCTATGATTTCATTCTTTTGTGTGATGATCTAAATATTCATTTTATTAAGTATTTAATTATTCTTATGCATTGGGTGAATGATTTTCATGCTTGGTTTATATGGGTATTTGAATTCTCTATTTTTGCATGCCATTATTGTATGTTTAATAGTGATTTTGGAATGGAGACTATTAATCTATAGTTTATGTTTTGTAGATCCAAAAATAGATGAAGAATGAATGCATATTAGGTTAATGGGCTCCGAAATGGGAATTCAATCTATACCTAGGATTTTTAAGACTAGTACTTAGGCTAGTTATTTGATTGCCTTTAGAATGGGAAATCGTATAGCTAGAATAATTGGCTTTGGAATGGGAAATTGGGATTTTTTCACTATAAGAAATTGATTTTATTGATGGATACATATTCCATTGCTAAAAATAAGATATTACCAATGGATTAGCTACGGAACAACAGAGGCATCGATGAAAATAAAGAAGTTGCAGAATGACAATGTTTTTAGTGATGAAAAAGAAAAATGGTCAGTAAAATTGGCGGGAAATAATAATGCCATTTTGTAGGACATAACCTCGCGATGGTAAAGATATCAAACATTTTAGTTTATGTACTAACAAAATTTCCGCCAGTAATATAAATGTTGTTTAATTTTAAATGTTTTAGCAATAGAATAGTGACGGTATGTCTGTCCCGTCCGTAAATAATAATGGCAGAATTTTTTGGCGACGATTGCTTTCGTCGGTAATCTGTTGCTATTGTTTTTATTAATACAAAATAAACGTTTATAATTTACTTTTTCATTTTTTAATAAAATATCATTTTTTTCCAAATAAATTTTAGACTAGAGATTTTTCTATTTTTATTATATATAATTTTTAATGTAAATAATTAATATATTTTAGTCATACACATATATTTTAATTATATATACAAAATTTTTAGTTTTATGAATATTTAAATAAAAATTTGTTTTATTTTAATATGATATACAAATTCAATTCATATGGCTTATTTTTTTATTATTTAAATTCGACTCGATTAGTATATAAAGCAACTCATTTTACTCTAAAATTTTAAATCGAATTAAGGATTAAGTCATAATAATTTATAGTATAAAATTTAATTTAATTTTACTTTTAACTTAAATTTTTATATTATTATCATGGATAATGACTTTTCTATTTAAAAAAAATAATAATTTATTATTATTTTTATACAACAAAAATTTAATAGATACATATATTTTTTATAATAGATACATATATATGTTTATATAAAAATGCAGTTAGACATCTGTTTGTATAGTCAACATTTATTCGATTCGAAAGTTGATTATGTTTAGAAAATATTTTAGGAATTTTATAGCTTTTTATAGATTAATCTCATTATTAAATAAATTGGATTCTTAAATTTTTACCTTTTAATAAATATTTTATCATTATTAGTTATTTTATTATTATGATTATTATTTATATATTTTTTAAAATTTTTGCAAAATTTTAAATAGTTAGAAGATTTTAATTTGTATTGGATAAAACACTTTTCAAAATGCTAAGAAGCAAACCCTGGAAGAGTAAATTTTTTGTCACCCACCCCACCCTCTTCTTGCCATCTCTCGCCCTCACTCGATCTATCTCTCTTTGTCTCACCCTCACTCGATTCAATCTATCTCTATCTCTTGCTGCCTTAATCTGTCACTTGATTTGTCCCCTCTCTCTCATTCACCTTCAGCCAATTTGCCTTCTTTCTATCTCTCTCTCTCTCACTCATTTTCCCTTTCAGTTTTCATTCTTTAAAAAATCACTAAAGCAGCCACCCTCGCCTCAGTGACTCGTTGTTTCGACCACCAATCATCTCTCAAACACCACTATTACTAGCTGCCATTGATATTATAGAGGCCCAAGCAGCTAAAGTGTGTAAATTTTTGGGTTTTTCTTTCTTTAATATTTTATTCTTAGCTTGGTTTTCCTTGATTTGAGATATGGGTTGATTGGATTATGTAAGATAGGGTTTCTGTGTAACATTTATCATAATTCTGATGAGTATTATCTTTGTTTTCTTTTCGAAAAAATTTACATTTTTTCTTTTTTTTTTGAAAGCCCACAGCAACTGAGCAGAAGGGTTAGATCGAACATGGAAAATTAAAGGGGTAACAAAGGAGGATGTCTTGATCTTCTCATTCAAAGTTACATGTTTTCCCACATCTCCTTTCATTTCCTCTTTTGCTTCTAACTGTAATTCTTAGAACATAGCAAGGTAAATCTTTTAACTGATCTTTTTTGGTTTGTGCATTTTCTAGATCATTGGTAGCTGAATTCTATTGATTGATGATGTGGACTGAGTTTGTTTTATATAGTTAGCTCATTAAGAGTTGGGTTTTTGGTTTGGTTGATTATTGTAGTTGAATTGCCAGATCTATTGTTCTTACTTAGTTTATGGATCCGTAATGTTTGTGAATTATGGGTTTAGCTTTCTGAATTGTGTATTTCTATTTTTATGTAAATGGTTTCTTAGATCTCAAACTTTAATTATGTTATCCACTTCACTTGACATTTCTGGCTACCAAAAAATATTAAAAACTTGTATATTATTGTTTATGTAAATGCTCTTTTATGGAGATAGTAACCTGAAATATAGATATATGTTTATCTTGACTACACTATTTATAAAGTTTATCATTTTCTCATGTTATACCTCTCAAAGCAAACATGATATGCTAATTCTAATTTCAGGGTATCGGTTTTGTAGCATATAAAAATGGTTAAGATTTTAATTCATTAACTCTCGTTAAAGCTTGCTGTATATACATACATGTAGGATTATATCTTTCAAATAAATTCAATGAGAGGTTTATGTTTTGTTTCTTATTTGCTTTCTTTATCTTTAGCTTTATGTATTGTCTTGTTTTTTGCTTTTTCTTTTTTCCACTCTTTGGTCTCTTTCCCGCTTTGATGATTGTAGAGTATTGTTGAATTTGCTCATTATTTTTTTAGTTGGGTTGTTATAAATCTATTTTACTAGTTTTCATAGTTTTATTGCTCTCCCTATTCTAGTGCTTTAGAACCCCTGTCTTTGGTGCTTTACTAGTTTTCAGGTAACATAACCACAGGTTTTAGCAACGGTAAGTACTGAAATATATATATCAGCTCCCTAAAATTTTTGATATTACATTTTTACAAATAAAATTTTCTATTTTAGATAGAGAAACAATTATTAGTTCCAAAAAATATATAGAATTTCATTATAATAATTATATTTTTTACTTAAAAATTATTTGTGTTCACTTCAAATTATATTTTTGAACAAAACTCAAAAATAAAATTGAAGGAAAAAGGCCAGACTAATTTTAGAAAGTAAGGCATAGTGTTTAGCTGATGAGGTCTGTATATTAAGCAATTAAACTCAACACTAGTTACTTTTGGAAGAAATGGTGCAGATAAAAATTAGAAAAAGGTTGTGTTTAGCTGATCAGGTCTATATATTAAGAAATTAAACTAAGCACTAGTTACTTTTGGAAGAAATGGTGTAGATAGAAATTAGAAAAAGCTTTAGAATTTTCTAAGTCATGGTTGGTGATAAGCTTGAGTGGTTATATATATTTGATCTAAACAACTGGAGAGAATGCTTGATCTAAATAACTAAAAGCTATTATGTTCCACGCTACCTCATGTGTGCTATCAGGATCTTATCTATGTTATAGCTATGAGATGCCTTTTCTTTTGTGGCTACGGGTAATTTGATGCTTCATATATCTCATGTCAGTTATGAATCTTTCTTTTTTATTTAGTGTTTTTATAAAAACTTGTAAATTCATCTCTGTAATGCCCCTTGCTAGATTCACTTCTTTTAGGGATACTATAATAATTTTTATTGTCATCTATCAACTAATTAAATACTTATTTTGTGGAATAAAGATCAGTGTTAGTAGAAATTTGAAAAATCTAATAGAGTAGTTTTTTGCTACATGCACAAAAACCTTATAGAAATTGACTTTTTTGCTACCAACCTAACCACTACAGCTATTCATGCTTGTTATCATTGTTTTGGAATTGTTTGATATTAGTTTTGATGGTTTTTAGTTATGGTAATTTGTAGTTTGCTCACTTATTGGGTTATTGTTTATTGTTAATTTAAAGAGAAGAACTTTTGTAATTGAAGTCTTCGTGCTTTTACTCAAATGGGTGTTTTACTAGCCTTTAGGTATTGCCAACCTTAACTTCGACATCTCTAGGACTCTTTTCTATTTTGATTAGGAAGACAATATGAGCTAAAATTCTTTTTTTAACAGATGAGATGATTACTAGCCTCTAGGTATTTGTAGACTTAAAATTTCTCTATCTTCTATCATATTTCATTTGTAGTTGTTTTTTTAAAATATGAGATGATTGGTAGGAGATAGGGCTGTAAATGAGCTAAGCATAGTTGAATGTTATTGTTTAAGTGACATAGCAAAAAGCTTAGAGAAATTAAATATCAATATTCAAATCTAGAATATGGTGTTTGGAACTGTATAAAATGAATAGGTGTAAACAAAAATCTAAATAAAATGTAATTATTGATTTTGTATAGTAACAACTTTGTGTGCTATTTAGGAGACACTTTAATTTTCAATTAAAAAGAATAGTAAGCAAATTAAGAGACTCATCAATCAAATCTTAAACAAAGATGGAAAGGGAAAAAACTAGTAAAAAATATAAACATAAAAAAAGAGGAATATTGATTTAAACAGAACCAGGTTTTAGATTCCATGCTTCTGCATCTATTACCCTTGGTAAGAAAAGAACTCGATTATGATGAGTATGCCTCAACATACACTTTCTGGAGGGCTAAATTTGCTTGTTCCAATTTTTTGGATTAGTTTTGTTCAATGTCCTTGAAGTTGCCACTTATGTAGAATATTACCCTAAACTTCAAGTTGCTACTTGTGCAGAATATCCTTTTCAGAATATTTTTAGATGCCTCAATTTTAGTACAAATAAGATTGATAATGAGAGCTACCACTATCAGCTCTAGCTTTATCCAATCTCTTTCTAAGTGTTAGATATTATAAAGGTAATATTAAGGATATGACTTATTCATTTTCTGCAATATAACTTTATGTTATGATCAAATGCATACTTCATATTAAAGTAGAATTAGCTCTTTGTGATGTTAGTTGATTTATGCATAAATTGTGAATGTTTTTGTGTAGTAGATATCTAGTTTTAGTTAAGTTTTTTTTATGTGAAATAGGGTGCCTTTTATGTGTTTTTTTTATTGTAAGTGTGTGTAGGGAGTAAAGGAGCTAGAACTAAAGCAAAGAGTCAGAAATCAAGCAAAAGAAGAAGTCCTATCGCTAGCGCGAAAGTAGTCACAAGCACGACAAAATAAGGCTTTAAAGTAGGAGATCAACGCAGAAAGAAAAAGTTAAGATTCATAGAGCGTGCTCTGTTGAGAGCACGACATCCTTTGTGGGTACGACAACAAAAGGAATTCTGGCAGTTACTTTTGAAAAGACACTTGAAGATTCATGTCATTCCATCAAGGGTTGCCTACTTCTAGAGGGGCATTTTTAAAAGACACAAGGATTGGAATCCAATATATATTGACACAAGTAGTTAGAAAGTATAGACACAAGTTGTGAAAAGAACAATTAACAATTCCTATTTTTCTTTGAATGTAATTAGTACATTGGTAGTTTTTGATCTTTTGAGAAGAAGACAAGCAAGAAGAAGAAGATCTACTTAGAGAGTGGAAAAGGGTTAGGAGATTTCTTTTTACTATCTCTTATTTATACTTCTTCTTGTACTTAGTTGGATGATATTCACTTTAGGAATTTGAACATTAATGTTTATATATTTCATGTTCTTAGTAATATATACTTAGTCTTATTTGCAAAATTCTTTTTTAGTATTTTATAGTATATTAATATAAGCAAGAGTATGATTGAGAAATATATTCTCCCTTACAGCTACTCAAGATTCATTATCAAAATATCATTTGAGAGATCGGGATATTAGGGTAATTACTATAAGTTGGCTCTCAAATCTTAGAATAAGTGTTTACAATTAACTAAGACATTAAAGAGAATTAAGGGTTAGAATTGTACATGCATGTTTTAAGATTAACTAATTCATGTCGAGAGAATGAATTATGGCATTAATCCAACTTAGTTTGCATTGCAAGATTAGAAATTTAAGTGAGAGAATTAGTTCAAGTTCAATTTATACATTATAATATCAATCTTTAATTGTCTTTTTTGATTACAAATAAATTAGGTTAAATTATTTCTAGTTGTCAAATATAATTTAGTTGATTTAACAAAACTTGAATATTGTAAACAAGATTAAGAATTGAGTAATAGTGCGTGATCATTCATTATTTTCCTGTAGGAATGATATCTTAAGTACTATTATTGGTAAACCGTGCACTTGCGAATTTAGCACAAACAAGTTTTTGGCACCGTTGCTAGGGAAATAAAAGATGCTTGTGTAGATTGCCATTATAATGCTTGATTCAAGATTTTGGATTACAATAGTTAATAAGTGTTTGTTTGTTTGTTTTGACTTACAGATTTAGGAGTTCAAGTGCATGCCTAGAATAAGGAGTTCTCAAGAAAAACTTGAACGCTTAAATTCGGAGATAGAAAGATTTTTGTTAAGTAACCGAAAACCAAAGAAAAAGAAGACTAAGAGACCGACCATGGCTGAAGATAATCCTCCACGGTTGATGGATTATGCTACTCCTGCATTGAATGGTACTCAACAAGGAGTAGTGAGACCTACGGTAAATGCTAATCAATTTGAAATAAAACCCTATCTTTTGGAAATGGTTCAGAATAGCATTCAATTTTATAGATTGCCAAATGAGGATCTTAACTCTCATTTAGCAACCTTTCTTGAAATTTATGATACGTTTAAGATAAATGGAGTTTCTACAGATGCAATTAAGCTTCAGCTTTTTCATTTTACAATGAAGGATAAGGCAAAAGCTTGGTTGAACTCACTTGCAAGAGTTTCAATTACCACTTGTATGAGGCATGGAAAAGGTTTAAGGAATTGCAAGCAGAGATGCCCTCATCATAATCTTCCAAAGGAGTTACTTATGCATACTTTTTATAATGGTGTAAACCCCACCACTAGAGGAACCATTGATGCAACTCCTAGAGGATCTATTATGAGGAAGACCACATATACAACCTTTGAGTTGTTGAAGGAAATGTCAATAAATAATTACATATGGCCTAAGAAAAGAGCCAAGGTATCACCTCCTTCCCCTACTAAAGGAGTCAATTTTACAGATTCACTTGTGGCTTTACATGCCCAAGTTGTTGTATTGTCACATAAAATTGATAATTTAAGTATAGGAGGAACCCCACCCAATGGTTGTACCCTTTGTGGTCAACGAGGGCATGTAAGTGAGAGTTATAGGATAGGTTTGGCTAGTACGGACGAACAAGTGAGTTTTGTACAAGGTCAAGGACATGGGAACCTGTATTCAAATACTTATAACCCTGGTTGGAGAAATCATCCTAATTTTTCTTGGGGGAGTGGCCAAAACAGAGGAACTATAGGTTTTCAGCCAAATGAAGATAGATTTGGTGCTTTGGAAGTTAAAATGGATAGGTTTTTAGGGGGCATTAATTTAAAACTCACCTCTCAAGATGAAAATTATAAGAGATTAGAGTCTAAGTTTGACCAAATAATGAAGAATCAATCATCATCCATACATAATTTGGAGTTTTAAATGAGTCAGTTAGCGAATGCACTAGTATTTGAAGGCCACATCACTTAGGTCAGGTAAGTCATATGTAAATAACTTTTTAGCTAAGAGTTTTATTGGAAATTTAGGAGGAAGATAAAGCTCCTATCGTGAGCACAACAAAACCCATGAGGGCCACATAAAGGAGTCTGAGCACTATCTCGAGCATGACACATGATGCGAGCACGATAGAGGGAAATTCTAAAGGAAAAGTGTATCAACCTCATCTGCCATTTTCGTAATGTTTGAAATATAAGGATATGGATAAGAAATCTCTTAACTTTTTAGATAAATTATAGAATTTGCATATTAACTTGTCATTTGTTAAGGTTATTATCCACTACAAGAAAAATGCAAAATAGTGAGGAAAAAAATCCTCGCTAAATGATGATTTTTGTCGCTAAATCAATTTAGCGAGAAAAAGAATTTTGTAACAAAAGTTATCCTAGCTTATTTTAGCGAGGAATAAAATCCTCGCTAAAATTTTCGAGGATTTTGAGAGAATTTTTTCGTTTCTAACTTTTGCGACGAATATATTCCTTGCTAAAGTTTGCGAGTACTAAAGTCTTCACTAATTTTTGCAAGGTTAAAGTCATCGGTAAAGTTTACAATGACATTTTTCCTCGCTAACTTTTGCGATGACTTTTTTTCTCGCTAACTTTTGCAATGACTTTTGACTCACCAAGGTTTATGAGGATTAAATTTCTCACTAAATTTTGCGAGGAATGTAAATTTTAGTGAGGACTAAAGTCCTTGCTAACGTTTGCTAGAACTTTTAATTTTAGCAACAACAAATTCCTCACTAAATTTTAGCATCAAATTTGTGACTAATATTTTTATTGCTAAATTTGGTATGAGATTGAATCTCACTAAATATTATTTTGAGTATCACAACGATAATAATAATATTTATTACACTCGCTAAATTTAAAATGAAATTTTTTTAATTTACTATGGAGATTTAATTATTTAAATAATAAACTAAAAAACAACAATAGTAACTAAATTATTATTCTGACTATAACTAAATATATTATGCATACTTTGGGAATGTCATCAAGGCCAAATGGCTTCTAGTTACATCAAGTAATGTCTCCAAAGATGTCTAATCAGGAAAAAAACTAGAAAACAGTAAAACACTGTACATCTAACAGAACTGAGATAAAGAAAAATGTAATGTGGCATAAATCACAATGACTTTTGAGTTGATAATCAATAAATCCTTATGACACTAATTATAAGAAATTGAGGACATTTCTTCTTCAAAATTAGCATACAATCACAAAGGATAACAGTTCAAACTTGCATGCTTACTCTAGAAAGCAAATTTTTGGAAGATAATCATAACTCATAGTTCAAATTTAGTGACTTACATAATCACAAGTCCCTAATTTGTCTAGTGAGTGTGTTCCCTGTGAAGCAGAACAATAATGAACTCAAGAGAACAAACAAGGTATTAACAGCTTTAATGAAAACAAATGCATTACAAACTACAATAAGCACCTGAACACCATTTGAATTGCAAATTACAGAGACATAGAGCTTACAAATCTTCTCAGAGTCACTGGACTCCTTAATAGTATTTAACATATTAACAATGACACCCTTGTGTGGATTCTACTCATCTTTATTATTGATAACAACAGATAAAAGTTAGTACTTTGAAACATAAAAATCAATAGATGAGTAGAATAAATCACTTTTTTGAAACTGTAGAATAAAACACTCCCAAACTAACCTACCACAATTAATGTCCCAAACACTCCCAAAACTTGATTCAGATTTGGGTATGACAAAGAAAATGTTCATTCCATAAGTCACCAGCAATACAACTCACAATGATGCCAAAGGAGCCCTCTATAATTCCTCTAAATGTTCAATCCATTTTTGGCAAATTAGTTTGACATGTACACATGTATATAAATGATGGTAAAATTTTGACAAGCATCAAACATGCAGTGAGTTAGACTTACATCATTAATTGTGCATACTTGCATCAGTAGTAATAATCACCTTACAACAAGAGGCAAATGGAACTACTTTCTTTTAAACAATGAATTTAAATTCAGAGAACTTAGCAAAATATTACTTAAATATTTTGGAATGACCATATTCTACTTTACAATTGGTTATGTTAGCAACTTGCAGGCTATAAAACTTATGGGGTTTAAGAAAAACATTCTTGTGTGTATGTGCGTGCTCTCTTCAGGAATCAGTATAACATAACAAAAAAGCTAATTGAAGTCCATTCTAACATGAGCCCATTATCTCCCTCAAACTACAAAGACCATGGTATGAAAGGAATTCTCCAATTAAATTAACTAGTGATATCCAGAACTAATTTTTATATGCTTCAGAAACAAGAAATTTAGGAATTTCTTTTTACCTCCAATGTTGCTTGCAACAAGTGCACTACATTCCATGCCACAACATGATGGCCCCCATAATCCTACAGCATGAGAAAACAAGTTATCAACAGAAAACCTTAGATACCTAAGGTTTTGAAGAAAATATTAACTTTATCTTACATGGTATACATTATTGAGCACCACAACTAGTGTTACTAAATACTTGAGATGAGAAATAAAATGCTAAAATCCTATTACTGAATACTTCACAATGCCTTATCAACAAGTAAAAGCAAGAAAACTACTCTAACTTGCCTAATATATGACATAGTGAAACCTCAATCTAATATAAGTTTTAAATGTTCTGAAACTACAATTGAACAACTCCATATTGAATTATGCATAAGAGGAAATCACTGTGAAATAATAATTTGATTCTTCAACTTGGATAGATGAAAACTTTTGTGAAAAAAACAGTGCACAAGAGGAATATAATGCTATCTAAGGACCCTAGTGAAAGCATACTTAGTTAAACTCGTATTTTTGCAATTCATATGGAAAATGAACTTCATACATATATTTAGAAAAGAGCTCACTAGTCAATTAACTTAATAGGTTATGCTTTGTTTTGATTTGCAGTGCGAGTAAAAAATAAATTATTCTATAAAAAGTGTTATTCATAATTTTTGTATAAGTTAAATTCATAGAGGTGAGGATCAATGATTACTCCAATCTAAATGATGGTTCTTTTATTAGAAACAACATCGAAACGAAGGCAAGAACTTCTAAAGCAACTTTACAATATTTCCAGGCTACAACAATTAAAAGTACAAGCTTTTCAATAAGCAAATGAAGCTGGCAATTCAAACATCAAACTACTATCACAACAACAATCCTTGATTCCAATTAAAATCAAGTGATCATATAATTAAATAAATAATATAACTAAAAGTAGTTTATTGTTTTTATTGCTTTAAAGTTGGTAATTAAATATTAAAGTTGTATTACTTTAAAGTTGGTAATTAAATAATATTTGCAAAGTCACTATATTTACTTCACCTTTATAAATTCCTATCTCTACTGGGAAACAAAGTCATTATATTTACTTCACCTTTATAAATTCCTAACATGGGAAATAACTATGCTTTTATGTTAATAATAGATGTATACTATATAAAATTGGCAATCTACAAGTTGATTGATCCAATTAACCCTTGCAATAATAGCTCATAGTTGAAGCAAAAAGAAAGAGAAGACATGACATGACTTGGAGCTAAAGTTTGAGTGATTAACAACCTAACTAAAAATACAGGTTCTTAAATGACAATTCTTTGATGCAGATAAGAATAGAGACAAAAATAAGTCTTGAAAGTGAAAACAAAGTTATGAAGGAAAACATAAAATGCTTTTGAAGAATTATAAGATGATGATCAGAGAGAAGATTTCCCACACAAAAGATAGCAAGTAAAAAAATCCATGTAACAAACACCTGAAAATTAATAACTATTCGCAAAATAAATTATTTAACCAAAGAATTAATAAGCTTTATAAGATCTAACAAGGAAATAAGATAGTATATGACTATTATAAGCTCACAAAAAAACTGATCACCACTTCATCCAGAGCAAGAAAAGAACAAATAATTAAAGATACCTTACATTATAATCAACACACCTCTCTGAACTAGATAAGAAGTTAAGTCCAAACCCAAAATGTTAGGCTCTGTACAACTCCACCTGTATATTCCACACAAAAAGAACCATATATCTGAAAAATCGTTAATTTCAAAAATTAAACTCTTTAAGCAATTAAGAAATGCTAGCCATAATATTTAAGCAATTAAATCCCAAAGAAGTTTTTAAGAAACCTGAATTTTTTATATTAAATCCTAAAGAAGTTTTTCAAAAACCTGAATTTAAGCAATTAAATCCCAAAGAAGTTTTTCTGAAACCACATTCTCAGCTGGTCATAATCAATTAAATAATATCTACATGCTACAAAAAGCATGAAGCCTCAGGGTATAAGCAGATTAGCAAGAAAATTATGTTATTTAAGCATAGCAGAGGAAGGAAAGAAAGCAACAAGACCAACTTTACCTGTAATGTTTCTTGAAACAAATGCACAGGATGCATCTCTATGTTAAATAGAAAATAACAAGCCGCCAGGTATAAGTATACAAGTTTGGGAATATATAAATTAAGCAAACACTAGAAAATCAAATGTCATTACTATATATAGTTCAATAGGCTTCAAACACTCATATAAACTATAAATTGATCAAGCTTTGAAATTGGTAAATTTGGGTCATCAAATGTATAACTGTAATTATCAATTGTTAAGACAATAGCCTTATACCAATTGTTACCATAATATATCAGCTAGTAAAATCAATTTATTTGAAGGATATTTTTCAATCAGAATACTAACAACAGAGTTTAGAGCTCAATATCTCATATTTTCCTTCACTTTCTCAGCAACCAAACATGAATTATATATATGAGAGAAATAAATATATTAGTGTAATATGGGAGAGCAGAGTTAGAATTGCTTACCTGATTTACTAACCAGAGAGAAGAGGACGAAAAGATAAATATGAGAGGATCTTTGAATCATAAAGTGGGGCAGCTTTGCTAGATCTTTTGCCACCGTTGAAGAACATAAATGAATAAATTAAATAATGACAGAAGCAAGCATCACAGATTTTTGAATCTTGCTACTTTGAATCACCTAAACTACCATTAATTTTCTTTTTCACACCATTAAAAAAAACTGATTGCTCTGTGAAATCAAAATACCAAAATATTTAAAAAAAACCATTTTTGTTCTTCATTTGCTTTTCATCCAGATTCTTGAGAACCAATACATAAGAAATAATAAGAAAAGCTAACATAGAATTTGCGATAAGAGGTGGGGGTAGAAATCAAACGAGATAATTTTTTTTAAAAGAACTGCAAAATAATTAAAAGACCATAAAATGGATGGGAAGTTGCGGCATCCATGGAAAATTCCTAGTCAAAGCGGCAAGTGCAGAACCAAACAGAGGAAGCAGCATAGATACAACAAAATGAGAGCAGCATGAGAACATTAGGTAGGGTAGACTGATAGAGGATGAGGAGATTTTTTATTTCAAATAACTAGAGAGAGGCTGGAATTTTCAATTAAATCCTGCTAAACTTATTGTTGCTAGGTGTCAACCAAATCCTAAATAAGATCTCTTAAGGGATGGCAGTAATCAGCTATATACCCTATGTGCTAGTGGTAAGCACAATACCAATCAGTTATATGCCCAGGTTTCCTTGGCTTATGGTTGGCTTTGCTGGCAATGGTTGCAACTTCCCTTGCCTATTGAGATGAGTGAGTTACCAGAACATCAGCTTACTCATGATGGTATAATGATTCCCTTTTGTTCTTTTGGCTAAAACTTTTGCAAATCCATCATTACCCCTACTTGAGTCTTCATTCTTCTACTCATTTCCATAATGCCTCTTTCTATATTCGTAGCTCAGGCCTTTTCTTCCAAATATTCCCTGTTAGCTTCAATGGCAATGTCCTTTAAAGATTCCCAGTCTTTCAGCCCCTTCATTTTAAGTCCCTCCTTCAGGTATGGACTTACATTCCAAATGAAGAGTATGATCTGATCAGGATTGTCTGGTTTTTGCTTTGTCCATGACCCTATTCCTCTATCAAGTGAGATGCTCATTGAAGGGCTCAATAGATTTTAATCGTAACAACTCTAAATCTCTTAGGGTCACTTCCATCTTGTTATTCCAGCTATATTGCTTCATAAACTCCTCCATCAACAAATCCTAATCCTCTTTGTCTTGTGATCTAACCCGTGGTACAAATCGATGGTATGACTAATCAGACTGAGGTAAAAATACTTAATCTTCTATTTTTTTGTTAGGGCTGTCCCCTTTATGACTGGTGTGTTGTTTTATATGGGCAAATAGGTCAGATGTACCGTCTGACTTGGGCAAGTCTAGCATTTTGAACTACTAGGGGAGCATATCTTCACTCTTCAAATCCCTATCTTTTGGGCTAATTCCTTTATTAGCAGATAATGTTCGGGCCATCAATTCTATTTTTTCCTTCATTTTTCTTAGAATCGAATCCTCTATTCTAGATGCCTTCCCTTTTAGGGCCCGTGTCACTGTTGGCTCTTTTTTTCCTCAAGAATAAAGTCTTCTTTGAGGGTAACACCCTTGTCCTTCCACTGCTCACTGGGTAAAACTCTTGATGTCAAACTTTTAGACTCAATAACTAAAGAAGGCACCACAGCAGCAGCTACGATAGAAGTGTCGCTAGCAATAGTTGATTCCCTATGTACAACAATAGGTGCTAAAGGTTGCTGTCTAGCAAGCTGTACAAAAGTGGACATCATCTCACTCATCATGGCCCTCAACTTCCTCTCAAACTCATAAAATCTTATTTCTAACTCTTGATTATTAGGAGCTTCGATTTGTGATAGATCTGCCATCGCTATATTTTTTGAAGTTGATTCAAAAAATATCAACCAAACCCAAATTTATCCTTGATTCTAGTTTGAACTGTTCTGATAGAGGCTGTCTAACAAGGCATTTGTTTAGACCCCTAAACCACTTAGACGATTCTATGATCACTGAAAAGGAAGAAATCATTTGAATGATGCATGATTATCAATGTAATGCATGATCGTGATTTTCATCATTTACAAACACAAATAAAAATAGGAAGAAAACCTTTTAGCCTTATTACTTCTTGCACAAGGGGTCATGTAGTGTTTTCCTAGGTGAGCTTAGCTCATGGGTCATCAAAAAACCCTATGAACACGTATGTTGCATAGTGAAAAAACTCAACAGCATAACCCTTCTTTATTTAGAGTACATGCAAATGAATTTTTTCCACCAGGTATTTAAATAATCCAAGTAAACTGAAATGCACCCATCGGGATCTAAAAGCCTTTGATGAACAAAGATCTAAATTTATTAGGATTTATTCAATACCTAGAGGCCTACATCACAAGCAATGTATTATGGTGCATACCCCCTAGTTGAAGTGTCTATGCCATTACATGGGATTTTGGTCTAGTGATATAGCTTTAAAGCCATCCAAGCATAGTTCCTACCAGTGGGTCTAGCTCATCATGAGTATAACGACCGATTGGGTCATCGTTTAATATACCAACAGGCACGAGGCTTAGGCTGGTAGTCCTTACTAACACTTCTCTATATTGAGTGAATGTAGGATTGTGCTTTAGGAATACATCGGGGTTAATAGAGGCATGCCTAGCTTAATTCTAAAGCCCTAGTATGAAAGCAATGTAATTTTTGAAAAGAGATAAGACATTTTAATCTCTAAACTTATTTATATTAATTAACCAAAGGTACTTTCAAAGCAAAATTTAGGGTACCCCAACAGAGTTGCCACTATGATGCATGCCAAACCTCAAAGGCATCTGGCTTGATCTTGAAAATCGCTTTAAGGCTCGAGACCGAATGAAGGTTCATTTAGCTGATAAATGCCAATCATTTCACAAATAGATAGGGATCCAATCAAATCCACCATGCCTTAACACTTAAAAAGGTATAAGATAGAATCTCGAGGTACCCCTATTCCATTATTGGCAATTAACATACGGGGGCATCTGTTGGGCACCACAATGTAGGTATCATGGAGTCTCCACCCAATAAAATATTGAGAAATGAGTTATAATGTTATGAGGCCAAAACCAAAGATAGTTTGGGACCTCACTCTTATTTATACCTTTGGTTAGCATTATATAAATGAGTTTTAATAATTAATTTATTTTATCTCTTTTCTCACACGAGATATCCTGCTAGAAAATTAAAACGCACTTAAACACGTTGGAAAGCCATAAAGCATATACATGTAAGCTATAAAACCATGACACAGAGAGCATTTAAAGAATATAAACATGAATGCAAAGATAAAATCATATATAAATTAGGGAATTAATTTAGAATATCCACTTTAATGATGATGTTGGTCCTCGTATGCATATTTACAAAAAAAAAGGCATAGTTTTGAGTGTATATTGGATAAAAATAAGGGCATTAGATCCCTCACAGCTTTAAAAGATTCGTGTTAGTTAATTTTAAAGGTAAAAGAATCATTTGAATTTATAAAGAAAAATCCTTAATTCTACACGTTATTTTTTGGGTAAAAATCGGGACATTGGTCCCTTTTATTGTAGAAAAATTCCACTTAAACTTGTATAAAATCATTTTGTGAGTTTTAAGTTTATCACTCAAAAATTCTTTTATTTGCAATAAATAAAGAATGGTGTGAAAGAAATAAATAATACAAGTAAAATGGCATACATAAATCGGGATATTCATTGGATTGAAAATATTAGTTCCCTCATGCATATTAGTAAAAATCATTTTGTGTGATTTTGATGTAAAGAGTGGACATTAGTCCATTTTATGGAAAAAAACTTAATTAATTAATAAAAATAGTTTTGGTGTTGTTTTTAATTTAAGCTTATGAAAAACCTTTATTATTACATGCTTTGCAAGAAATAAAGAAAAATGAAAGTATAATTAAATACAGGCCCCAAATAATAAACAAATAGTAAATAAAATAAATCCTAGACTATTCTCTTGCTTCATCATCCTTTTCAACCCAGAATGTGACATATAGATGGGCGTATTAAAATATGGCATTAAAATAATATTAGTTAATTAATGAATTAAATCAATTAATGAATGATAAATAGTTAGTTTATTCAAATAAATTAGATTAGATAATCAATTTAATATAATAGAAATAACATAGATAAAATATATAAAATGCATGATGCATCTGGAATTCAGGTAGCATTTATAGTCACACACATGCTAAAGCATTTAAAAAAATGCGATAAATAATAAATATATCATAAAATAAAGTAAAATAAGATAAATTAGTAAATAAACATAAAAAATAATACTAAGATTTAATAATATGTAATAAATGAGTAGTAATAATTATAGTAAATAATAACAATAACAAAAATATGAGCAATAATAAATTAATAGAATTAAATGGAATTAAATATTTGCATAATTATATAATTAAAAAGGTAAATCACAAGTATTAATCAATTGGGCTAAATAAACAAACACAAATATAAAAATAATGTTGATAAAAAATATATTAAAAGAATTTTAACAATATGATATTGATAAATTAAATAATATAAAAATATAATATTAATAACAATAATAAATTCAATGTAAAAAATAATATTAACAAAATAAACAATATTATATACATAATTCTTAATTAAGAGTAAAAATAAATTACAAAATAAGATAAATTAAATAATATATATATATATAACTAATTAAGAGAATAAACAAGCAATGAAGAAGAAAGATGTAAACATGAAATTGATTCGAAAGAAAGCAAATGAATTGAAATGAGAAAAGCAATTGAATTTAACATGTTTTGAGCCAATGAATAGTGAAATAAAGTAACACAAAGACAAAAAGGCAACCCAAGTGAGAACAACATGAGTAGATCAAAGGGAGCAATGTGCATCATGCGAACGAGGGAAGGGACTGAGTCATCGAGTGATGAACGAAAGGTATGACTCGGTCTAACAAGGCCATGACTCAGCTAAAAAAATGGATTCCAGCTCCTGGAATGATGCTAGAAACCATGGAAATCAACAAAATCCACCAAAAACACAATTAAAAATAATTTTAATACATAAAAGCCAGCAAAACTCATTAAACACATGATTTTTATAAGGAAAACCAAGATTAAAGCAAGATATGAAAATTAATATTTTGAATCCAATGAAGAAGATGATGAATAGTGTAAATTCAAATATGCATTAAATTTTAATTTTAGCTTGATTTAAATTGTTTAACATGTATTAATGAATGAAATAAGCATAAAACTCAATTATTTACAAATTAACAAGCTCAAGTCCAAGAAATCAAATAAATAAATAAATCAAAGAAAATAAAGAATATAATAAATATTTACTGTAAATTAAATCTAACACTGAATTTGTGTGATTTTAGGACTCAAGAATATTACTTTCAAGTTGGTTCCATTAAAGAATAAGGATTCCTAGTGCTTTTGGCTTCCTTTTCCTATTTTTTTACTCTCTGTTCTCTGTTTTTCCAAATATAGAGTGTGCATGTGTGTGTGCGAAGAGAGAAAATGTGACAGAGAGAGAAGAAGAAGAAGAACAGAGAGAGAGGCCCCTCTAAAAAAATTTGTCTCTTTTTAATTGAATATCCCAAAAATCCATAATTGTTTTTTGAATTCGGATAAAATAAAATCCCCTTCATTTCTTCCCCTATTTTGCGGCTCATTTTTGTAAAAATGGTTTTTAGGGAGTGACTCAAGGCATTGAGTCATCGAGTCTAGGGAGTGACTCATGCCTTTTGACTTTGACTTTGACCATTGACTTTGAATTTTTTTTACCCTCGAAACCCATTTTGAACTTGCTCACAAAGGAAAAAGAGGAAAAAACCTCAAAAGAGATTTTTAAACATTTAAACCTATAGGAGAGCTTAAAAACCTTTTAGAGATATAAAAATCTATGAGAAAGCCTAACACTTTCATTCCTTGTCTATTTATTAGAAACACCTTCCTTATTAGATAAACTTGATCAAGAACCACCTCAGGCTCAGTGTCTATAACCATTACCACCAGTTCATCCTCCTCTTTATCTTATATAAAGTCCTCCTCAAGAGCAAGTATATTGTTTACTTTTTGTTTAGCTCTTATCAAGGAGGTACCTTCAATGGTGTTCAGCTCTATTTGGTTTTGGATAAAAGACCTAAGAAGTGGAACAAGTAATCTTCCCATCTTGGCCAACAATCTTTCCTTAAACTCCAAGAACTTTATGCCCTATCTTTTGTCTAGTTCATCATGTTTTACTTGTGGTATTTCTTTAGCCATCATTACCTTTAGTACAAGCTTAAAATCACTCCCTAAACCACTTGGATGAATAGTGTATGATGGCTGCAAAATAAAGGGTTAGTGTAATGCATGATGATATATGTATAATGATACATGCATGATGCATGATGCATGAATGTGTTAGGCATCAATTACAGCCACATATAAGCATAACATAGCCTTTCAAACTTCCACACAGGAGGTTGTGCGGTCTTTTTCTTAGGTGGGCTTGGCCCATGGGTTAATCAAAGACCAAATGGACATATATGTTGCATAATAAAAAACCAACAACATAACCCCTCTTAAATAAAAGCACATGCATTTTGTTTTGGCCATTACATATTTAAGTAATTTCAAATAAATCAAGTTAGGGCCATCGAGCATAACAACTTTTGATTAATACCCTCCTAATTTATTTGATATTTTTAATAAATAAAGGCCTATATAGCAAACAAGAGTTGTTAAGGTTATATAGCCTAGGGAAAGTAGCTATTGCAATTACACGAGCTTATAGTTGGGTGGTGAGACTTTAAGGCTACCCAAGCATACTTTATGCTAATAGGTCTAGCTCATTATAAGCATAACAACTAATGGGTTACAATTTGATATACCAATTACTACTAGACTTGTGTTGGTGGTTCTTCTTGACACGTCCCTACAGTAATGGAGTGTAAGGTGTGCTTTAGGATAGCATCGAGACTAAAATAAGGACACCTAACTTATTTTAAGGCTCTAGGATATATGCAAGAAATGTAATTTTGAAAGGAGATATGATTAATAAGAAAAACCTAACTATAAATAACTTAATCGAGATGCTTTAGGAGCAATGTTTCTTAAGTACCGAATGGAGTTGCCACTGTGGTGCACATCAGAGACCCACTTTTAGGGCACAAGACTAGATAAGGCTCACAATACTCTTAAATTGGCCATTTCATAATATAAAAGGGGTTTAGGCCTAATTTTATTATTGATGGTCAACCTATAAAGGTGCCTAAGTGGGCTCAAGAGGTAGGTATTATTGAGTCGCCACCCAATAGAACATAAGGAAATGAATCTCAACCTTTTGATACCAAAACAACGATTGGTGTTCAGGACACCACTCTTAGTTGTACCTCAGTTAGGTGTTTCTTATAATTAGGTTTTTATTATTAGTCTACTACCATATTTCTTATGCGATTCATTATAGAGAAGTAAATAAACATATCAAGCAATTTGGAAAGCGATAAATAAAGCAATGAATAAATAAATAAATAAATATTCCCACTTAAATTATTACAAAGGAAAATCATCCAAAATAAAATTGAAAATGACATACATAAATCAATGAGCTTATGAGATCGGAAACATTGGTTCCCTATGCATATTTACAAAATTCTTTTTGTGAGGTTTTTGGCATATAAGTGAACATTGGTACATTTTATTTAAAATTTTTAATTAATTTAGTACAAAATATCTTAAGTGAATTTTTCATTAATGTGACAAAAATATCTTTTTACTACCAATGTTGTGTACTGAAGCCACATCATTTTTGGGTTTTGCTCTCTGAGACCCGCTTTTAGGGTCCAGGACTGGAGGAGGAGGCTCACTCTAACTCAAAAATTGATCGCTTCATAATAAAAAGGGGTCTAGGCTCAATTTATTAGTAGTAGTCAACTCTTGAAGGCATATATTATGGACTCAAAGAGGTGTGTTTCATAGAGTCGACACCTAATAAAACATTAGGAAATGAATCTCGATCTTTTAATGCTGAAACAGAGATTAGTATTCAAGACATCACTCTTACATGACACCTTGGTTACATGTAGTTTTATAATTGGGTTTTAAATATTAATCCACTCTCCTCTCTCACATGATGCATTATGATACATTAAATGAACATGTCAATCAGTTAATAAAAGTAGTAAATAAATGAAAAAATTAAATTATCTACTTAAACTATTACAGAAGCAAATCATCCAAGAGAAAGAAATAAAGTAAACCATAATACATAAATTGGGGCATTCATTAAGTTCAGGAATATTGGTTCCCTTATGCGTATTTATAAAGAATTTCTTTTTATTGTATAACTTTTAGGGAGAAAATTGGACATTGGTCCATTTTATTTAAGAAATCCCAAATCAAATAATAGAAATGATTTTGAATGACTTTCTTCGATTAAATGTGAAAAAAATGATTTTGTTACTACCTATTACATTCCTAAAATAAATACATTCAAAATAAATCAAATTAAGATAAATAAGGGAAAATAATAAATAAAATGAATAGAGAGGGAAATGAACCAATTAGGGCACAACTCCTAATGCATGATTGCCCTATGGGACACTTAAATGGACATCGAATCAAAAAACTCATACAAGACCATAAAAACTAATAAAAGAACATTACAAAAGAATAAAAATACAAGAAGAAATCACAAAATTAGACATGCAAATAGAAGCAAAAGATACGCAGAAAGACACAAAAGTTGAATTAACACACCAAATATTGATAACATAAAGAACAATAAAAAAGACATAAAACATACTAAAATAGGCATAAAATTGGCCACGGATGCCTCTGGACAGGTGATAGATGCCCTTGAACAAAGAGGGATGGGACAAGGAGAAATTACCATAATGTCCTACCCGTCGCATTGATAGACAACCATCTATGGTGGTTTCTTCCCATTTGTCATTCGAGGAACAAATACAGAAAGCTAAATATCAGCACAAAACTCACCAAAATCTCAAATAAACCCCAAATATATGGTTATAAAGACTTAAAACACCCAGAACCTAAAATATTAGTAATAAATCACATTTTAAACTAGACATCAATAAAATTAACAATTAAAACAACATTTTGGAATAAGAAGTGAAACATGCATCCATGGAGGAAATAATGTTAAAAATAATATTTTAACACACACACATGTTTGGATCAATATGGTATTCGACTAAGTATATAAATCTAGATAAATAACACATAAGAACACCTTTATTTTATCATTTAAACATGAATGTGATAAATCCTGAGAGAGAAAAAGATAGGGAGACCTAGATTATTACATTCAGGAGATATTTTGATTCTCTATGCCTTGAAGTAACAATCTTCACTCTAATTCTTAGTTTTTATGCACAAAAAATAAATGATTTTTATGTGTGTTTGGTTGCATCAAAAGAGTGTGCTGAACCCTTGGCCTTAGAGAGAGAATAATTGATTTCTTATTCTCCAAGAACCTGTTCTCCTTTTTTTAAAGATGATCCCCCTTAGAAAAACCCTAATTTTGTGTTTTATACTTAATAAGGAGTTAAAATAACATTCCAACTCTAACTCTCCATATACAGAAGGCTAAATCCATCAAAATCTGGGCTAAGTTCCCAAAAAAATTATATTTTTCCATTTTTTAAAAACCAAAAAATGTGGGAATTCTGAAAATGCAACCACAAATGAGCATCCCTAATGACAGTCAACCATCCCTCACATAAAAGCTCTAAATTTACAAAAATGCCCTTGATCTAACCTAGACTTAAGGGAACTGGCCACAAACCACTATCTCTCACATAATAGATGATCATTTGTCATAGCCAATGGCCAGAATCAAGGTTCTTGATGTTTTTTTTTGTCAAAACCTCTAAAAACACTTGGAATATCATAAAAATTTCATGAAAAATGTGAAAAATCCAAATAAAAGCTTTGAGATTCGTATTCTTTATAAAAAAATGTACTATTTCCTCATATCAGGTAACCTTGATCTAGGCTATAACTGGTCATGGTGTCTACAGCTGCCCCTGATTTTAGGGAATTGATGCACTAGTGCCAAAGTGAGTTAAAATTGTGAGTAAAAAAAAGATGCATACCTAAGATAGCGAATCTCTAGTTGGTTGTATAAAAAACATGTACCATCTGAGGCGGTGAGTCTTTTGGTTGGATAGTTACTATCAGCTTGCTGACGTGTTAACCCTTATTTGGGTAATTAACATCAATTTGTTAATGTTTTAACCCTTGTTTGAGTAGCTAACATCAGTTTGTCAATGTGTTAACCCTCAATTTACTATCTAATTAGTGTCTGGTATCGGTATGTAAAATCAAAAAGAGTTTATTATACTTGATTAGCACCAGCTTATTGGCATGCATAATCAAATTGATCTATTATATTTGATTAGTGCTAGCTTGTCAGCATGCAAAATCAAATGAGACTATATAATGTTTGGTTGGTGCAATCTGTAGGCATCCCTAAACTTGCTTTGTGGGGTAGTTGACACCATTTGTAGGTGTGCTTGCCCTTTTAAAACAATATTCCTATGGAGAAATTCTGGTAAATATGCATTTTTAAGGAGTCACTACTAGTATAATTCCCCCCCTCATCATTGGAAGCCAAAACAACCTTCTAAGACATAGGTCTCTCTTGGAGATACTACAACATAATTCTTTCCCCAATAATTGGAAGTCAAAACAACCTTCTAGGCTATGCCTCTTTTAGTGTGTCTCAATTTTATATTGTGATCTTAGCTATATTGTGTGTACTTCCTAATGTCTACGGGTCGGGGGGGACCACTCTGTAAATTGGCACCAATGTAATGAAAACCATCATCATTAAACCTGTCTACTCACCTAATTTTACTCTATATCATTCCAAAATTTACATTGTCATAAGACCTTCATCTATTGTCCAATAGTTCTTTGTTGTAAACATCAGCCTTATAACTTCTCATGTGTTCAAATAGAAACATCTCGTGCTCTAAAGTGTCATGATTTATTACCAAAGAGTCCTTTTGGTTATAGCCTAAATGAACATTAACTGCTATGATGGTATCCTAACCAATATATAGCTTTGGCTTTGGCAGTATTCCATTCTAACCTTGTGATAATCTAGGATTTCTAAGGAAATTAGTAGCAAAAGTTCAAAAAAGTGACCTTTAGGGATATTGTAGTTGGCGAGACAAAGTATCTAACCTAATGTTAGGATTTGTTGTGGAAAAACCAATAGCCTATTGAGAATTCTTTTGAACTTGATATAGGATTCTTTTTACATGACCATGATTACAAAAGGGGATAATCCCACAACTTAAAGACATGTCGAGTTCACAGTGATTACACTTAATAGTTGTTTCCTATTATCTCCTACAAAAGACATTTAACACTCCATGTAATGCTGTAATACTTTTCCATTCCAACCAATTCAATAATTCCTTTGTCTAAAAGAGACTGGAAGGAATATGACCCCAATTTAAGCGACTTTATCTTGTGTAAACTCTTAACAAGTAGAAAAGGACATAAAATCCTTCCAGAGTCTGAAAATATCTGCACTTCTCCTTACTGTGCATCTCTTTCGATTTCAACCTGTGCAGGTGGCTTATAGATGTCTTTTCCATTCCCATCCATAAATACTTTGTCTTTCATATCCTATTTGGTATGGGTGTCATCTGCATGTTATTCTATTGAAGTGTTAGGCATGTGCCTCTTGAGATGGTTTAGATACATGTGGAAAAGATTTGATGTTAGCGCGCTATCTATGAAGCATGATTTTGTTTCTTTTCTACTATTATTTTCTCTTTTATACCTTTTTTATTTTTTTTATGATGGGTCCTTTTGTATTATTATTTCATGTTTTATTTGTCAAATGGTTATCTTAATCATGTGTTTTATTTTCAATTTTATAATGTCTTTTTTTTTCTTTTGTTGTTTCCAAACATATTAAATATGAATTCAAAATAAACAAAGTAGGAAGTAAATGTGTAAGTGTATAAATTAAATACATGTCAATATATATACATTGACTAGCTGCTAACAAGTGTATTAAATTGGCTAAGTAATATAGGGTGTTAAAATTAAAACCCAAAATTATCATACCTAAGGGATTGTGGTTGCAAGCAAATGAAAATTATAAGTATGCTAAATAATTCCAGTACTTTGAGTGATATGCTATCTACAATAATGAAAATGCAAAAAAAAAAAAGAAAATAAACAATTAATGTAAATCTTGCTAAAATCATTTAATAGCTTAAAAAAATGAAATAGAGTTTTCCCCCCCTTCTTAAAAATTAGCAAGTTTAAAATACTGCTTAGGTTCACTCATCCTCCTTAAATTAATCTTAAGTTATATAGATTAAATCAGGATAACCCTCTACACCCAAGCATCCAATTCCAAAGTAAGCTACTCTACTCATAAGATGTCCCATTCCAAAGAAAGTCTCAAGATTAGCCTAAATATGGGTCTAAAATCCTAGGTTCCAAATTGCTTTCCCATTTTGGAGCTAAACAATCTAAAAACCCATTCATTTTAGATCTACTCTAGCTTTAATACCATATTTCCATAACCTATCAAGTCTTATTCCGGAGCAATCTTAAGGTTACAGCATATAAGATAGAAAAAAGAGCATTAATACATTTAGGGCATTCAAGTACTAAAATCATTCATCTAACTAGATAATATGTTTAAGGCATCAAAAACTCATGAAACAACATTCAAAAACCAGTAAAATTAAACATTAATCTATATATAAACTTAAATCAGCTCAATATTCACATAGGTATTAGGGATTCAAGGATCCCTCAAACAACTAATCACTACTCACAATTCATTACATAAAAGAGATGAGAGAGGAGAGAATAAACCCAGAAAATCATTATTGGGAGGAAAACCCAACTGAATCCAAATTTGCTCCTTTTTCAAATCTCTAATGGATGATGATCTTGATCCAAAAAGATGAAATATAATCTCTAAAACTTGTAAATCTAATCTATATTTGTGTATTTAATATATGGGAAATGTAAAAAATGTAAAGAATTAAAGAACAAAAGAAGTTCAAAGAAAAATAGATCTAAAATTCAGAGTCTTCCCTTGCCGAATAACAATTCTACAAATATAGTCCCAAAGGGGTCACAAGAATAATGAATTCCTCATGACCGTGAGGTGCTTGTTTTCTATACTAGGCTACAGAAGTCACGATCACAACCATATCCTTGTGATTATGAGGTGCTCCTTAATTATATTATGCTTCAAAACTTTAATGCCTTATGGTGACAATAAATTTGTTGTAACCATAAGGTGTTCCTTGACTTGCTTCTATATTGAACTTTAATGCCTCATGGTGAATATAAATTTGTTGTGATTGTGAGGTGCTTTTTATTTCACTTTTATATTGAATCAACTTAGGTCATGGTGAAAATGGTTTTGTTGTGATTGTGAGATACTTAAAACTCTGTGTTTTGACCAATTTGACTAGGTCACGATCACAACCATTTGGTTGCCACCGTGAGGTACCTAAATTTTCTACAAGTCAACACAAAACACCATTAAATCCTATCCAAAAGTATATAAGAGGTAGAATTCAACTAAATTTGCCAAAACCTATTGAAAATAGCAAAAACAAGACAACAAACATATAAAAAGACACTAAAATCAGACTAAAAAACAATAAAAACTAAGTACTGAATTAGAGTTATCAAAATACCTCAAACTTAGTCTTTACATACCCTCGAGCAAATGAATTTTCCACATTCTTGAAAATTCAAACAAACCAAATTAGAACTTAGTAGAAGAGACTTAACAAAAAATTTAACCAAAAAGACTTAGACTAATCTATATCAAGCAATTTCTTCGTGTGTGCATTAGGCCAAAACAATTTCATCACTTTTTCAAAAGAAAAACCACCAGTGAATTCCAACACACAAGCAAAAACAAGAATACATAAAAATTTTATGTAATGGTTTCATGCTTGAAACTCAAGATAGCCATAGGGTTCTCTTTTAGCATTGGAACCATAAGGGTCATCTCCACTAAACAACTCAGGATGAGAATAGGATCACTAGGTCTTACTTTAAGGTTATAATGTAAGGCTAAGGTATTGGTTCTAAAGAAGAGTTCAAGTCAACAAATTAAAATCGACCATAATACCCCTGTCCTTCCACCTAACTCTCTACAACAAACAACCCTACACTGTAATTGATACCTTTATTAGTGATATTATCAATGTAAGTAACTGAGGGTAACACTTTATACTTTCTTAAGCAATGGTTTACTCCTTTGGACAACACTGTCACCTAACCTCTAAGATATATTTTATTTACCTTCTTTGGATTCCACTGCAGCTCCTC
Source organism: Excoecaria agallocha (assembly GCA_037975025.1). Classification (NCBI taxonomy): domain Eukaryota; kingdom Viridiplantae; phylum Streptophyta; class Magnoliopsida; order Malpighiales; family Euphorbiaceae; genus Excoecaria; species Excoecaria agallocha. The sequence goes on from JBBPFJ010000051.1 coordinate 64,213, forward strand.
CAACTTATGCCACTAATGTGTTGTACCATTAATTTGGAAACCACATACCATATATGCTAGGAACAGAGTTTTAGGTAAGTTAACTTGCCTAATAAAATTGACATGGCATACAGGCGGCATTGAAAAAAAACCTATGGATGACTCGGAGAGCATAATCTAGAAGATGATGTGCCTTTGTTAGCCCTAACATATACAAAGTGTCTGTATTAGGGTCCTGATCATCTCTTATACTCTGTCTTTGTCTTAATCCTCAAAACAATCTGGTGCATGTGAAGGGAAACCTAGCAGCTCTAAAAACCTTACAAAAGTCATCTCATAAAATATACTATCCAAATAGAAACAAATATAACCTCGATTATTGACACTATCCCTCCTAATTTTGTAGCACCCTATAGACAAAAAGTCCTTTGTCAAGTCAGGGTAGACCTGTTCTTGATATGCAAAGAATTGCTCTACGCAATATTTGCAATGAGGCTTTGAACTTCTTCTTTAATTTCTAACTCATCGAGCAGTGCGTAATCAAAGTACATAGTTGGCACATACGTACACTTATTGAAGTGAGCATACACTTAGTGAACTCATCAATTCTTCAAAGAAAGCAACAAAAGCAATTTGGCCAAATTCCCAATTTTGCATTCCTTAAACCTATATTCAAATAGCATATCAATAGCATCAACAAACACCAAACTCCAACAAGTATTGCATATAACCTTTTCAAAGCAACCATGTAAATCAATAAGAAATCACAAGAAGGAAAAGTAATTGAGAAATTAAAGTATAGCAATTAGCAAATCTCATACGAACTTGTTGTGGAAACATCACTTTGATGCATATAAACACTCTCAACATGCATGTTCAAAACATCCGAATTCAAAGTCCATTTTATTAAGAGAGAGAGTATATGGAGGCAGAAATTCCTTGAAAGAATTCTGAATTTCCTTCTTCTTTATCTCAAAGACATTGTTAAGTTTCTCTCTCTAAGAATTCTTGATGAAAATCTTACATGTGGTGATTAATCAAAAGAATTGGTGTAACTCAATAAGGTAAAAATATTAATTTGATAGTTCATTATCATCTTCTTCTTATTTTGTTAAGTGGTTGGATTGAGTTAAATGCTGGAAGTGTTGTTAAATTTATGAATTGTTGTTAAAGGAGAAGAAAAAGGTGGAAGGAGTAAAGGAAAAAGAAAGGCACATGATTAAGGTTAAGGAGGATTTTCGGCCAAGGTATGGGATTTGTGTGCTTTGAGGTTATATGATTCTTCTTGTCCTTTCAAATGTATGTAAATGGAAGTTTTTGACTGGAATCTAGAAATGTTATTGCATGCCAAATTATGTAATTTAAGTTAAAAGTGTTAATTGGAAGCACTATGAATTTTAATGCATTAAATCGGGGTTTAAATTATGTAAGCTTAAGTAAGTCATTTTGGCATAAAAAGAGATCCTTATAAGAGTTGTGTTAATGATAAGATATTGAAATTGTATAATCGGCATCTATCACGCTCGCGACAGTGCACTATATGTGGACTGTATATGTTGGATTTTTATGGTTACATGCATCATATACATGAGCGGAATTTTAAAATTTTTAACCATATGATCTGATCTTGCCATGAATACACAATATAACTATATGAGAATAAGAAAAATCACCTTTGATTTTTGTTGAACAGTTGATTTTACTTCGCACCGGGTTGTCGCAAACCACAGTGTCCAAAATCGAACACCTCCAATGAGTAATCCACACTAGAGAGGGGTAAATTGAACCAACAAATTGGTGTTCAACTAGGGCTGGCCGAAATTCCCAAGAGCTAGCTTGGGAAGTGGCGCAAAAGTGGAGAGAGAATTAAGAGAAAAAGACTTTCCTTTTGTTTTAATCACTTAACCCTAATTCTCATTAGTTGGCCTTTTATAGTTAGGTTAAAATTCCAACTCCTTAATGAGATTGGGCTCTTTAAAATTGCTGGAGAATTATTAATTGGGCTTCTGGAATTAATTATAATCATTTGGGCTTAATTAAATCCAAATTAAATCTTTTCATAAAAGACCATGCACAAAATCCACAAACTAGGCCCTTTGTGCATCTAATTGGATTTAAATACCCAAATGGATTCCAAATCCAACCAAATTAAATATGTGAGTTCCATAACACTTATGTAACATATATAAATTAATTTGGTCCAAGAAAAAGCCCTCTAAGCCCTTCTGTATGGAGTTGGCGTGTAGCCCTCTTCTGGAGGGCTTCCTCCAACTTCTTCATTCCTTTGGCCCTCTATAATTTCTCCAATGGTCCTATTAATTATTATATCAGTCCTATAACACTTATAGTAGTCTTATAACACTTATAAGATAATAATAATTAATCATGAAATACATTATTTCATTTAGGTCCAATTTACAGAACATTTCTCAAAAGTTCCGCGGACAATTTTATTTGATCATAATTAATTAAACTCTTTAATTAATTATTATCATATTCTCCTCTCTACCTTTATAATAATATCAAATATTATTATCCTTGTCATTTTACCATTTTACCCTTTTCTCTATATGTGTG
>JBBPFJ010000051.1:66968-123791 GCA_037975025.1 Excoecaria agallocha
TTGAACTCAGTTTCTTTTCTTTTTTATTTCTCTTTAATTTCTTACAAGTTTAACATGTTTACTGTTGTTTAGTTTGTCAAAAGTTTGGTTTTTAGTTGTTGTTGTTAGGTTGATTTCTTTGAGGAGAGAAAGTATTTTAATAGGGCAAATTAGTAGATGGGCACGGCTAAGACAATTTGTCCCAACCGTGTCCCTTTAAAATTTTTTGAGAGACAGAAGGGTGCCACGGCTGAGACAAATCGTCCCAGCCGTGGCCAATTGTGAGTTTTAGATCCAGAAGGTGGGCACGGCTACGACAAATCGTCCCAGCCGTGGCCTTCTCCATGCCAAATTCTAGATGAAGTCCAGAAGGTAGGCACGGCTGAGACAACTAGTCCCAGCCGTGGCAAAAAAAATTAAATTTCAAATTTCAAAAAAAAAAAAATTAAAATTAAAAAAAAAAGTTTAATTAAATAATTAATCTAGTTAGGACACGGCTAAGACAAATAGTCCCAGTCGTGCCTTTTGGTTGTTTCGAATCCAGTAGGGTGGCACGGCAGAGACAATTTGTCCCAGCCGTGCTTTTCATTTTATCAAAACAGGGAGTTTTGATTTTAAGCTGGGCACAGCAGAGACAAATAGTCCCAGCCAAGCCTCTTTGCACATCTGTCGAATGTGTTTTGTTTTTACCCAGTTTTTTTTGCCCCTCTTTCTCATTTCCTCTCTTCTCTGCATTTTTTCTTCTTCACTCCGACCTTCTCTCCCCATTTTTGATCTCTCTCTTTCTCTCTCTCGTCAAGCAACAGGTACATCTCCCTCCACTCTTCTCTTTATTTTTCGTTTAATTTTTGTCGTTTTCTTTGAGTTTTGTTGTTTTTGTTCTCCTGTGTTACTTATGCCATTTTGTGTTCCTACCCTCATGTTCTTGCATTTCTTTCATTGTATTTAATTGTTGTGTTGTTTGTGTTTTCTTTTTGGTTAGTTTTATGCATGCTTGCGTCTTTTTTGTTGCAAAAATGCATTTGCCCACCATATGTTCGATGAAATGCTAAAGAGAAGTAAATGCATTTTTGTTCCCTTCAATTGTCACAAATTCTTGCTTCCTTTCTTCAAAATTATGGATGGTTATGCATGTTGGCATGTGCTTGGTTAGTTTTATGCATCATTGTGTGTATTTTATGGCCAAACGCACTTCGCCTGCCACCTATTCGGTAAATTGCCAAAGAGAAGCAAGAAACAGTTTCTGTTTTAGTTACTTTGTTGCTTACCCTTGTTTGCCTCACACTCATGCCCAAGAAATATTTGCCATGTTTTTATGTTTCACAAATAATTGAGAGGATTAATATAGGAGTTAGTCAATTATTTGTATTCGGGACATTTTGTTGAGTTTTTGGTTGTCCCTCGCTCAATTGCATATGCTTTAAGTTGTGTTTTGGTTCTGTTATTCGTGTGAGTAGTCCACTTGCATTTGTTTATGTTTGTTGCTTATGTTTTAGGTCGGTTAATTGTTTTATTTTATTGTTCAAGTGCTATCACGCAGCGGATGGATGACATTGTTACAGCTCTCGGCATGCTGCAATCCCGATTCAACAACCAGTTTCTACCTCCACCACCGCCCTCCTCACCATGATTTCAGGGATTTTTCCTTCACTCATCCCTCCATTGTTGTTTATATTCTTTTGGCCTTTTGCTGAGGGCAGCAAAAGTTTTAAGTGTGGGGTGAGGGTTTGAGGATGAAGATTGTTTGACTTAGTTTTTCTGTTTTTGCTTTTGATGTTGTTTCTTTTAGTTGTGGGATGTCGTTAGTTTTTCCTTTTGTGTTATGACTGTAGTTTGCTAATTGGATTTCTTTCATGTTTTCCATTTTTTTATATATAGTTTTTATCTTGATGTTTGATTTTGATATTAGTTCTCTTCTTTTGTGTTTGAAAGTTGTATTACATTATGCATTTCTTAGTGTCGATTTAGTTTAAATTTTTTAGACTGTTAATTACTCTTGCAATTAGCCTAAATTTGCCAGTTAATCTTGTTTAGAATCAATTTGAACTTAAAATTTGAACTGCTTATTTAGGAGATTTGAGTAGCCAAAGAGTAGTAGTATTGTTCAAGGAAGTTCTTCTTTTGAATTGATCTCGATTAATTACATATCATTCAATTTCTAACTTAATGAGCACGGTAGGCTAAGTTCTATGAAATTAAAACCATTGAGTAAAAGCATTTGACTGAAAAAATTTTGGAATAGTTAGAACCTTCCTCATCACCCTTCGAAACAAATATTCAACTCAAATAAGATTAGGATATGACCCAGGCAACCTTCTTTGGTAACCAGTTTTTGAATGACTTTTGACCTACCCTTAGTAAATTTACCATTGTTAGCCCTTTGAGCTTAATTGGTATGCTAAAAGCGTACTACTTAATTTTTCTAGATTACACTTATGCTAAACCATGCAGCCTAAAATGTCTTTGTCTATCCCATTTCGGAATTGGCCACTCTAGGTTAGGAAATGAAATTTGCATGTTAGGTTTGATAAACTTCTGATTATCAGTTGAGAAGAAAAGGGAAGTTAAAGTTTAAGATTGATAAACAATTAGTGTTTTTGGTGCCCTTCTTAGTAAGTGAATGAAAATTTCACTATAAAAAATAATAATAATAATAAAAAATAAAAATAAAAAAATAAAAACAAATCAGTTATTATGTTGCAGAAAATAAGTGTGGGGTACCTAGCATTTATAGGAAGTATCATTTATCTTGCTTCCTACAATTTTAAGAATCCAACTAATGTCCTGAGATTAGTTTCCCTTCTTACAATGATAGAGCATGAATTTTGAAGGGGTTATTTTCTTGAGAAAGTTAGGTGAGTTGTATTTTGGATAGTGTTGCTAATTCTGTTTTGCTAGCCTTATCAAATTTTTTGGAACCTTTGCCCTATCCCCATTACAACCTTAATGTAAGCCCTGGTGATCCAGTTTTGTTTTGAGTTGTTTAGTTGAGATGACCCTTGTGGTTCAGGTGCTAAAGGAGAGGCTTATGACTGTTCTAATTTGCAAGCACCAAATTGTTGCAATTCTCTGTTTGCTTGATTGCTCGAATTTACTGGTAGTTTTGGTTTTTGAAAGAAATTAAATCGGTTTTGGCCTCGCACACACACACAAGAAATTGTATGGTATAGATCAGTTCGAGTCTTTTTAATTGAATTCTTCATCTGAGTGTCTTCTACTAAGTGTTGCTAGAATCTCTCTGAATTTGCTTGTTCTTATGTGGAGTTTGAATTTTCAAGATTATGGATGATTCGTTTGCTCGAGGGCAAGCAAAAAGCTAAGTGTGGGGTAGTTGATAATCTTGTTTTTAGTGTTTATTTTCTGGATAATTTTATGTGTTTTAGTGTCTCATCTTGCTTGTTTTTAGTGTTTAAGACTATATTATTGTTTCTTATTTGTATTTTAGTTATTTTGCTTAATTTAAAGTTTTTAGGTGCTTAATTGTCTTAAATTTTACTAAGGCACGGCTAAGACAAAATGTCCCAGCCGTGTCCAGTGCAGATGGCAAAGCACACCGCTTTACCATTAGCCAGAGCCGAGACGATTCATCCCAGCCGTGCCTAATCCAGGAGTCAAAGTGCACCGTTTCATTAAAAGTCGCGGCTGAGACAAATTGTCCCAGCCGTGGCTATTGCATATTTCAAAATGCGCCGTTTCATTAAAGGTCGCCGCTGAGATAAAGTGTCCCAGCCGTGGCCATGGCAGCCTGCGAAGCACTCTTGATCCAGAAGCTTGACACGGTTGAGACAAACTATCCCAGCCGTGCCCTTTCCTTCTGTCGCGGCTGAGACAAAAGTGTCCCAGCCGTGGCCTCTTGGACAGCTCTATAAAAGCTGCGAAATTTTCTGCTTAGGGAGTCTTTTTTCTAGGGTTTCATGCTTAGAGTGTTTAGGTAGAATAGAAAATGTTGTTTTTCATACTTGGTGGGTTTTTCATCCTTAGATTTTGAGTTTTACTTGTAAAAATTACACTTTTAACTTAGTTTTACTTCAAGAACACAAAGATAGTTATAGTTTTAGTCTCTAGCTTGAAGATTACTGTTTACAATCAAGTTGCTGTTTGGAGAAGAAGAGGAGGAGCTTCATCAACTTCAAATCTTCAGCTTTATATGGGTTTTATAGTTTTCACTCTTACTTTGTTAAATTTTTACAATATGGATAGTGAGTAGTTGTTTTTGTTGCTTGGGGGAGCTTTGAATCCCCTACTCACAATGTGAATATTGAGCATATTTTGATTTTTACATGAATGAATGGTCTATTTTGCTATTACTTATTTATATTTCATGGGTTTTCAATCTATTGAGTTAATTTTCATACATGGATGAATGATGTTTATCATATATCTTTGAATGTGTATTAAGTCTAGTGGATTGAAGTCCATGTTTAATCTTGCTCAGTTTTTCCTTCATGAATGCTGTATTATTTTAGACGGCTCTGGAATGGGATTCAAAATGTGCAGTAATTGTGATTCTAAGACTAGAGTGTGGAGTGAAATGGATTAGATTTGGGTTATTTGGCTCCGGAATGGGAAGGCAAACAAAACTTAGGATGTTATACCCGTGCATAGGCTAGTTGTTGAGTTGGCTCCGGAATGGGAAGTTTAGCAACTAGAATAGTTGGCTCCGAAATGGGAAGCTTGGGTTAAGAGGGTTATCCCGAGTTCATTCATGTATACTTTTATGTAAAAATTTATTCACATTTGGGTATGGGGTGGATAAGTGAACCCGAGTAACGCTTTATTTCTATAGATTTTTATATTTGCTAACTTTTCAGAATTTAATACTCTGAATTTAAATTTCTCTATTTTACATACTTAGGCTTTTAATTTACATTTTATAAATCAAACAATTCATACACACAACAATTGGGAATTCTTTAGCGTACAATTAATCCTCACAGTTTGCACACACACATTTCCCTTGGGTTCGATATTGAGGGTCCTAATTATACCCCACTTTATTACTTGTCGATCTAGTGCACTTGCTAGGGTCGCAACAAAAAGGTAGAGGGGTTGTTAATGTAGAGGCCCCCAGGTGCCTATAAGGTTGAAGAGCTGAAGAAGGCGATGCTCCTAACTGTCCGTAAGGAAAGAACCTCCTTATGGCTGGCAACCTTTGATGTTTGATGGGAGATTTGAGGCATAATAGTGTTTACGGCGATCTACCCAAGTGGTCTTGTATGTTAATATGCATATCAAACTTGTAATCAAAGTCCATGCTTGCTCTTTGTGGCTTTTATGGTCCATCTACTTACTCCGCATGGTCCTCATGCTGAGGTAGCTATATTAGAGGTGGTTGTGGCTTTGCCAGTGCCCCCTCTAGTGGTTAATGTTGGTCATCCCCCTCTGTTGATGCCTCCGACACTATGGGATTAAGGCCATACCTTTGTTAGGTCTTTGGCATAGTAAGCAATTTGTACTAACCCTCAGGTCCCTATATGGGCCCTACCATACTCATTGTGACTATTGCCTTTAAGTCGATATGAATGGCCTTCAAAATGGGGTCGCCAAACTAATCCTCATCTAACCCTAGAGATATCAGTAATCTCGTGATAACACCTCTTACACATACTTGGGTCCCTGGCAAAGTGCCTATCCTAACTAATGTCATAATAATCTCGTGTGCGATATTTATACATCACCCCCTCCTGCGTACCTTATATACTAGTAACATCCGCATAAGTAATTTTACCTAGACTTCCCATGTATCCCAGGTATAAAGAAGATAATACTCTATGAAGGTATTTATAGATCTGAAGAGCCAACACGGTGCTCTTTGCCGTATCTAAGTGGTAAACAGCTCTTGGTAGTGTCACTACTGCCTATTTATCCTTATCTATCTGCCTAGGTGATGTAATTATGCCAGCTTGCTCGGGAGGCCCATAGCCTTAACAAACTTATGCCACTATAGGAAAATGGCCTTTTAGGGACCATATTTTAAGGACAGATGAATTTATGGTCCCTAAAAGTGCATTAATAGGACTAGTTTTTTGTATGGTCCCTAATTCTCAATTCCGTCCATATTAATAGGAAAAAGGTTAACCAGGTCCCTATAAATTAAGAATTTTTATCCCTGATTATAAATAATAGTAGGAAAAAACCATGCCCTGCATAAAATAGTGAAAATTTTATTAAAACAAAAGGGCTTCCAGCCTTTCACTGTAAAAAAGAAAACTCCACCTTTCCTATATCAAAAATCTAAACCCTACCTCATCCAAACTCATCTAATTTTTTTATTACAACAAAATTCTAAAAAAGCATATAATCCGTTTGTTCCTCTTGTAAATCGTGAAGCTTTTCCTATTACTCCTTTAGTGTCTCGCTTTGTTTTACCAAGTGACTTGCCGTCTGCTCCTATTAACTGCGACCCTGCTCATTATTTTCCACATACCATTTCAAGCTTTTATTCTCTTCTGATGATATCTAAAGCTTAATTTTGATAGGTATGAACTTCTTAATAAGTGTTTATTACATGAAACCACTTCTTATGCAATTTACATTTTTTGCTCTCTTTGTTGTTACATTTTGTGTTTTTACAATCTATCTTTTTATTTTATTTTATTTTATTTTGCAATTTTCCTATTTCAAGTTACAATTTTGGCATAGGAAACTCCAATCTCTTTTCTTAATATACTCACAACGAGTTCTGTTTGAAGTCCAAGTCCATCATTGGCATCAAATCGCTACCTTTACTCTTCAAATACTTGATTTGCTCTTTAATTAGCCTCTCTTTCTCTATATGATAAAGTTGGAATTTCTGTTGTTTTAGCTTTACTTAACTCTTTCGATTTTATTTCTTATTTTTAAGTAATATTTGATCTATTGGATATTATTGAAAGATTTTTTAATTTATGTTCATTTTAGATTTATTATGGGATATTAATCGATGATTTTATTTATTTATTGGAATTTAAGTTCAGTCCTAGCGTATTGATATTTACATTTATAGGATTAAGGTGTCATATTATTGATATGACTATGTTAGTGCTTTACTTAGTTTTTGTAGTATTCTATGTTGATGTTCATAAGTTTATAGCTTTTGGATTTAATATTAGTGATATGTCATATTGTTATGTTCATAATGCACTGATGAATGCATATCCATAGTTGAAAGAGAATGCTGGCATTCTGTGAATTATCCAATTAGATAATAAATTATATGGAAATACAACAAGACAAGTGGCTAAAAGGAAAGTGATATCAGGTAGGATGAAATTGCATGAGGATGAGGTATTCCTTATAATGTTTTTCTTTTCTTTCTTTTCTTTCTTTTAGATTTGTGGTGGGCCTTAAATCCATAATCATAATTGAGTACATAGAATTTTCAAAGTCAAAATCAATGAATGGAAATGATCATTGTTATTGATTATAATTACATCTCCGAAGTTTAGTTCCTCTTTCTTGTGCATTGCTCAGTCACCATTATCAATGGTAACACATCTCCTAAGTTTTTATATTGTTTCTCTTATGCATTCTTTTTTTTTTGTAGATTGGAAGTTTACATTTGTATACATTTTTGGAGGAATCTTGATCGGGTTGAAAACAATTCCAAATTTTACTTCTGCTTTTTTAGATTCTTTTGTTAGATCAGTTATGGATGTTAATATGTTTTTCTAAGTTCCAGCATTCACCTTGAAATTTCATATTATTCCTTATCAAGTGAGAACTTGGCATCCGTAGAGATTTTATACAGAGAAACAAAAAATAAATATGATAGAACCTTGTTGTTTGCGAGAATGCTTACTCAACTATGTTGCTCAAAAGTTTCTTGTCAAGTGTTCTAGAAATTCAAAATCCTTACTCAACTATACTATTCAAAAGTTTTCTTGCCTTTGCTATGTTCATTTGGTTGAGTGAAGGAAATGTTTCCAATTGTTGGTGGTGAAATGCAACTACATCATAGTCAACTTTACTAAAGTATTTTACTACAGAACATGATGAGGTTCATGTTAGATTACTAATAGTTACTAGCTTCAGGTTATGTTTAATTTTATATTTCCATTCTTTACTTAATATATAATAAATCTGTTCCAACAAAATTATACCCACTACCTTATTAAATATTTTTTATTAATATTTATTTGCATAAATAAAAGAGTATAGATCAACTTATTCATTGCTGAAGTTTTAATTCCCATGGGAGTGGATCCATCCAATAGATGTTGTTGTTAATTTTTATATAAAAATGTGGTGTACTTGGTTTCCTTTTCAAAACCACCAACCCGATTTGATTTATTTACGATATATTTATCTACTATAATCTCAATTGGCATCCAATTTCCAAGGTTATGACTAACTTTTATCTCACTAATTACATTTTATTTAAAATATACATTAAAATATCTCAAATTTAATATATGATTAATTACTCTATATGCATTGTTACATGTGTTGCCACTATATATTTGTGTCCTTTGGTTGATAGATTGGCATACTCACAACCTAGTTCAAAACTCTTACTTTTCTCTTGAGTGAAGAGATGCAACTGTAGGTCCGCAACCTATTTGTCAAAATATAAAGCTTAGACAAGCTACCACCACTCATATTTAAATGATTTTTATTATTCTGTATAGTTTGATTTGATCATTGATGTATCATTCTATCATATGAATTATTAATTTATTTTTATGCCTCAGATCTTGAATGGACTTCATTCTTTGCTATACACTTTTTGTTTTCATAATTACATCATTAGTGACAAAAGGATGAAATTCGAAATTTCAACTAAAGCTTGAGTAATATCTAGCCAGTTAAGATCTAAGGATGGATTTGCTATGGCTATTTTTCTTAGGCCTGTCAGCTTTGAAGGATAAAGAACTGGTTTTTGTTTACTTAAAGATTCCATATAATTCTATTGCCAATTTATTAGTCTTTGAGGGATTGTTGTTGATTCTGTTAATTATGTTAATTTAAATTGGTGAATTGAGTAAGGTGTTCTTTAGTTTCATACAATTTTCAATCTACTAAGCATTTTTACTTTGATGCAACTGAATTTATCATATTATTATGCTATTATTTTTTACATGGTTAGACACATGTTCTTTGTTGCTAGGTTTATCTTTGGTACACTCGCAATCCTTTTACAAGAAAAACAACTGCCAAAATCATGGTTACTGCTAGAGATAATTTTCTAGGAAAATATATCTACAAAGATACACTTGCTAGAAATGTTGCAACAGTTATTTATATAGTAAGTTTTATTTGCATTTACCATCTAGCTTTGGTCTCTTTAGAATTAAATCTTTTACTTCTTTAAAAGCTTGATTTCATAATTCAAATATCATTTTGTTCAGTTGGAAGTTCTTATGCCTTTATGCCCCTCTAAACAAGCAACTTGTAAGCATAAGATGATGGTTAATTCCAATTCCTCTTTTAAAGATTGTTTAGAATATAGAATATTTTGTCTTTCCTCTCATTAACGACCTATGCTGCACTTTCAAGACCATTCATGTCTTTGGTAGTTTGCCTTACTGCTATAAACCACTTCTTGCCAATTTTATTTTTTTTCAAACTAAAGAAAAAGGCAAGTGAGTTAATGTAGTGATATTCTTCAAAAATTTGTTTTCTATAATAAATGACCCAAGTTTTCTTGATTTTTATTGTATTCTTGCTTGACATGTACACATTTTATATTTATAATTTCTACTTTTGTTAGAGTGAAAGGCTAAAAGTGAGGAGGCCTTCTACTTGAAAATGCTAAAGGTTGCTTCTATGAAATTAAAGCTCGATGCAGTATGGAAGGAACTAGACCGCGAGATAGAATACCGAGATAAGTTGACTAATGATTATATTAGTTTTTTATATGAGAATTCATGTAACCTTTATCATAAATATCCATATGTATAATAGCTTTTAAAATTTGTGTTTTTTTTCATGGTATTGAATTTGTTTAAATCAAATTTTAGTAAGCTTTTCTCCACATCATCTAGAATAAAATGATTATCATAGATAAAATTATGAGAAGTTCTTTCGATATAATTTGTTCCTAAATTTCTGCAACCTTGATTCTATTATAATCTGTTTTTGGAAGTTCTTATGATCTATGTATTCTTATTTCTCCTTAATTTTAGTTGCTAAATTTCTGTTGGATAGTATGATTTTTTTTTTAAGTTTGAATGGTTAGGGAAAATTTGTTATGCTTTATTTTTCATTCCCTTATCACTTCAGTTAGCCTAATCTTTTAAAAAGAAATTTGGTTAACTACCATACATGGGAATGTTTATATCACTCTGGCTATAAGGAATGCATGGCATTCGGTAAACCATTTCTGTGGGTTGCTACCTTTTTATTACTTCTTATATTTTTTTTTCAAATTTTTTTAACAATAAAGCTTCGTGATTTTCTAGATAAAAGATTTGGATCCTTAATTTAGGGTTCTTTTAATTAAAATAATTGAATTCTTTTGTTACTAACTACATTTATACTTTTGTTTGTTGTTTATAGATTAGTTGGAGGTTGCAGGAAGGACTGATATCCCAGTTGCCAATGGATCTCATGTGACAATAACTGTATGTACTCATTCATTGCTCTTTAAGTAATCCTAGTCTTATTTTATTATACTTTGCCTTCCTAGATAAGATTAGGCATCCCATGAGTGAAAAATCAGGCATGATGGTGATTGTAATAAAAAGAACATCTCTGATAGTAGTGATAAACCAAAAAAATTGTGCAAACGAAAATTTCTTTTTCATTTGTCAATAAGTAAAGAAAGTGCATCTGAGAAGCCATTGTGTAGCTTAATGCTTTTTGTAAACAGGAATGATGTGGTTCATAGTCCAGACCTTTTAACTGATGAAATAGTTTACGAACAATTGACTAGGTGTGGTAACTCTATTTCCCTCTTTCGGCATGATCAAGATTATTTTTCTACATAAAAGTAGGTACAGACTACAGATTTTGCCAATAGTATATTTAAGTTATAATTGCCTTATTCTATTATCCTAGGTTTGTAGTCTGTTGGTCAAAGATAGTTCAAAGTTGGAAGTCTTAGTCCTCTTATGTTAGAAAACAAGCCTATGTTTCATTTTTTGATAGTATTTGCTTTTTTTATTTCACATTGTTCTTTGTGGTAGACTTTAGTTCAATCTAAAATTTGAATGTTTTACTTAAATTAGCTACAGATGTGTTGCTGAATAATTTTTTACTTAAATTAGTTGTAGATGGATATACTTAAACAATCCTTTGTCTCATATATGTTTTTTTATTTGAATGTTTCTAGCACTACTCTTATTGTATAGTAATGTATGCTACTGTTACTTTAGATACTTGTCTCATTTTAATTACTTAGGAAACATTAAATTGTTTGATCAATCTTATTTTTTGTGTTCCTCTATAGTCAATTTTTCTATCTAACTTCCATGTACAAGACTCCGAATTGTGAGGACTAACATTTTGTGCAGGCATACAGTTGTTACCTTAAGGCTTTATACATACAAACCACTTTTATAATTGAATGGTCAAATATGGCTGGTCTCTTTTTGGAGTTTGGTGATCTTAATAGAGCTCTTTAATATTATAAGGTATGCTTATTTTGCTTGTGCGATTCTCTTCCTCCCTCTCTCTCTCTCATTCTCTCTCTCTCTATGCAAGTGTGTGTTTTTCTTTTCTTCCCACCCCTAGCATGGTAATTTTAGACACTACAATCAAACTTTTATTTATTTGTCACCTTCAATGTCGGATCTAATTTTTATTAACATTCAAAAAAATCACTTCTAGGATTCTTTCAATTGAATTTCCATGATAAGGGGAACTATTAAGTTTGAGGGTTTGGGTTAAAAGTGGACTTTGATAATTAGTTGGTTAGCTATATGTTTTTACTTGAATCTTTCTTTTATTAACATTTTGCTTTCTTTTATTTGTATAGATAATGCCTTTATGTACCTCCTTCATTGCTTAAACCATATGGATAGTCTTTGTTTTCCACTCTAATATAGATAGTGTGATTTGCCCTGGTGGGAGCTGGTTTGCTTCCATTTATCTATTTACTTTTTTTTTATTGGAAAAGAATGAAAGCTACTCTCCATATAAGCCTTACCATTAAAAGTTATTTACAAGTGAACTATGACATGGATGGATAGCATTTTTGCTTTGACATATGTACATTTCTCTTTGATGTTGTCACTTTCAGTCTTCTTTGTAATGTAAGGATAAGAAATCTATTAGGTTATATCTAAACTCTAGATTTAATCTGTAAGTTTTTACTAACTTGTCACCTAAACATGATGCTGATATTGAACTTACTATTTTTGCTGATCTAAACATAAATTACAAATTTTAGTGTCAAAGAAGCCTCTTATAGTGGAGGAGGGCAATTGAGTAAAGTACTAGGGTGATTTCATTGTCAGCTATTGTCTATGAAAGTAAGAGCAGTATATGTGGAGTTATGCTTTTTGGTTTTTAAAAAAAAACAGTACTAGTGGAATAGATTGGCACTTCTAATGACAACTAATCAAGGATGGAAAAATGGAAGAAAGGTGTAACTTCATAAATGTGAAAAGACATCCATTACTTATGAGATTTGGATAGAACAGTGAAAACACTAATGCCTATTTAACCAAATCTCTATATTTCCTTTCTAATTTTTCATTATTTTGCTATAAGTTATGGTTTAGTTGCTCTTGACATAGAATAACCCTTCGTAACCTTTATGATACCGTTGTATATGTTTTCAGTTATATATTAAATGTGTTTAACTTTATATTTCGATAATGCAGCACAAATATTTCATTTCTATTTTTCTCAATTCTTTGTTTGCCCTAATATTTCATTATATAACTTATGCCTTTTGGATTATGTTACCATTTTAGCCTAATGTAAAAATGATCTTTATCTTTTTTCTAAAACTTATGGACTTATTTGATAGTTTATTCAGCCTTTAAGATTTTAAAATCACATGGTCTGATTCACAGATTAAGCAAATTGATGGAGGCAGAGCTATGCAACTAATTCTTACCCAAAATTCAGGTTTATTTTATTATTCTTTTTATTTCAATTTAGTTAATTTAGTTTGATTCATTTTATCTAATAAGTGCATATTGTTTCAAACTCTAGAAATATAAAATAACTTAGTATTAGAAACTCAAGTTTGGCCTTTGATCCTAGACAATTTTGTCGATTGGATGAAAGAAAACCATATGTAGTTTCAAGAATTACTTAGATAATTTGGTGATTACATTTTGAGTAAAATTTTGATAACTATAAGGTAATCTTTTCTTTTTCCCTATTAAATCTCATTTGGGTTTATTACTTGAATTCAGTTAATTACTTACACATTATGATAGAGTAAACCAAAATTCTAAATGATTTGAGATTGGTTAATGTGTAAGCAAGGATATTCCAAGACCAAAACAAATGGAGAAGTTTATTGTAAACCAAGAGTAGTTTCTAGCCAAAGACTATTGGCATAAAGGGACTACATTTAGGCTTAGGGTATATTATTGCAACAATATTAGCTAACTATATATTTGTTAAGAAATTGTAAAGATTTATTTTGTTATTTATTAATTTTAGGGAAATGGGTTGTATAAAAAATACATTATTTTATATATTAGCTTTTTTATGTTAACTCTATATATGTAATGAATTCATTACAAATTGTATATATATGAAAGTATAAGATTATTATTTATATTTGTATCTATTATATATGAATTTTATAATGTAATTAAATTTATAGCATTAGAAAATAGGTTTTTGTTAGACTTTTAATGATAATTTTTGAAGATTTTTAGTGACAATTTCTAGTCCTTAAAAACTAAATAAATCACATAACTTATTAGTGACATGAAATTCGGTCCTTAATAGTTTTTAAGGACAAGATTTTTGGCCCATAAAAGCTTAATCATACATTTGATATTCTTTATTAGGTATAAGAAATTCGGTCCTTAATACTTTTTAAGGATTAGATTTTGGATCCTTAAAAGCGTGATTAGTCACGTGATGGTGCTTAATAAGGACTAAAAATATGGTCCTTAATACTTTTTAGGGACCAGAATATTTCTAGTCTTTAATCCTTGTAGGTCATTAATGGCAGAGCCTTTAATGACAAGTTAAGGACAAGATTTTTGGTCCCTATTAAACTTTAAGGACCAATTTTGCATTTTTAAGGACCATAATTCTGGTCCTTAAAGGTCATTTTTCTTATAGTGTGCCTTATAATATCGTAGTGTGTGCTTAAGGCCTAGAACTATATGTCCCCCTCTTGTGTGTCTGAACATAGGTATCCTTTATACTCTAAAGTGTGTAGGACCTTTATAGTGACATCCAGATATGTCCTATAGGTTGGGGCAAAGAAGTATGTTCAATTTACCCTAGCTAAGAGCTGGTCAGCCTCCTAAAGCAATCTGAAGTCCTAAAGGAACTACCTAGACATGAATTTGCTCAATCTGTACTGGAGTTGCAATAGGGCCTGATATCTCCTAGCTTGTGCAGGTGTGATGTAATTTGGCATTGGTTAAGGTGGTTACAGATGTCCAATCCTATGAGGCATTCAGTAAGAAATATTATATGTTAGTTCGGGGCTAACTTGAGTCACAAGCAAGTCAAAATTTCAGAAATTTATAAGAATCTTGATATCATTTTGAGTTAAATATTTATTGCTAATATACACTAGGAGTGTTTGACATATTTTAACAGTTATGAAAAAATGAGACATAAGACATATTACATGCTTTACAAGAATTTTAAATGAGATTTTGATAGCACCCCGGCTAGGGATGAGACTACCCCCTTTATAAGGAAGAGTTTAAACAACACATAGGCCATCAATGCTATCAAACAATATAATTATTAACATTTCACGCTTTTCGATAAGAATAAAATTTTGGCGGCACCCCGGCTAGGGATGAGATTGCCCTCTGCCTAAGAAATGCATTTAAAGCTAAACAAAAGCCATAGGCTGTCACAACCACTAAACAATACAAATTCAAGTTATTCTAAATTTTGACAAAATTTTGGTAGCATTTCGCCTAGGATTAAGACTGCCCAATATACATAAAGAGCAAAAAAATAACATAGGCCATCAATGGCTAACGATTAATGTAAGTCCAATATAATAACACTTGGTGCAATCACAACTGTAATATAAAAATGCTTCTAAAAACACCAAGGTCATATACATATTATTGCTAAAAATTATGGGTTTACGATCTCATACATAAGGTTTCTAATTTTCTACAGTGTCATGCAAAAGAGTTTGATGATTAAACTTACATAACTTAAACTACAAGACATTAATCAATTTTAACCAAAAAAAAAATATAGATAAAATAACAGGTACTCGCATCCATTATGTCTAAAACTAAAGTTTTATAGCCTAGTTTATGTTCTATCTAAGAGGTAAATAAATGAAAATGAGGAAAATAATGAAAATAATTAAATAATTCTTACCTGTAGAAGATGAAAAGAAAAAGAAGAAATAGCAAAAAAAATGATAGTCCATGAAGTACGTCTCACTCCCAGGAGTCTATCGGTGCAAACGGCTCAAAAAACAAGCGACAAAGGAGAAAGGCTTGAAAAATCGGAAGAAAGCTTTGGAAATCAAAAGTTATAGAGCTTTTGCTAGAAAAATGAAGAAGATGGACCTTTTTATTTTGAAAATTGAGTAAGGGATGGGCTTTTCATATGTCGCTAATGATGGACAGGACTCCTAGAGTTCCCGTCCCTGAGGAAAAATGACCAAAATGTCCCTCTTCTTTAATTAAGCCTAATTTCCTCATTTTAACTCAGTTTTCTTTAATTTTTTATTTTTTTTCATTGAATTTTTGACCTCTATCAATCTAAAATTAATTTACAACATTATTTACACCCTTTTTATGAGCTATAATATTATTTTACAATATTTACAAGTTTTAATTACTTTTTAATATACACGAGTGTCTAAAAGTCTAAAATACCCCCTAAAATTTGTCATGCCTCTTGAAACAAATGATTTTTGCATTCAAAACCATCCATGGTTGAATATTTAGGTCATCAAGCTTTTAGATTCACTACAAAATGAAAACAAAGGGACATGCAATAATATGTACATGCAATGCATGGGACATGCAAATGAGTAACTTTTGGCCTTCTAAGGGTGATAGATGAACATCCCATGGTTTGCTCATTGTGAGCGACGGCCATGGCTCACTATTTTCTATAAATAGCATTCAATTTTCTTTGTTTTTATGCCTTTGATTTTTCACCTTCCCAGCAACTTTCATCAGGTATTATTTTCTCTCTTCTTTCCTTTCTACTTTTTTTTCAGTCATTTATTTTTTATTTATAATTATTATTCCTATACCTAGGCTACTTAAAAAAATTATTTACCATGACTACTAGACTTCCAAAATTGCATCGACTACTAGATGATTCAAAGGCTTGGGAGGAACCTCTCTTGGCTCCTTACTTAAGTTTGAGGTTTTAAAGGAGAACTTCTCCAAATAGGCACTTGTTGACTAGTGCTCTTCTTTACTAGGACTTGAGACTTCATGTGTTTAGGTTCACACACCAAAAGTTGTGTCCCTTATCGGAGGAGTTTATTGCACTGGTTGTTGTTAGGTTCGAGCCCTACACTCGACCATGCTTGCCCTCTCCTCCTGTCAGCTATCCCAAAATGATGGCTTATGCCTTGGGCATCCTTCCTTCCAAGGCTAGGTGTAAAGACCAAAAATAGGCCCTAGTAGAATTCAAGGACATTATCATGTTATTAATGTAAAATTAACCTTAATTAGAGGAATTATTATAGGTTAAGACCATATGGATTAATGGTTTTATGTGGCAAAGGGTTAAAGAATCAATTAAAATTTTGGTATACAAGTGTGTAATTGGAAAAGAAATTTTAGTTAAGTGGTCTATTGTAATAGAATTAAGTATTAATAGGTTAAATCAATAGAATAAAGGAAGATAAGGTGCAATGAAAGAAAATAAATTAAGCATGGGGTCACATTTGAAAGAAATAAACAAATAGGGATACATTTCTACTATGCAAATAGATAGGGGTGCATAAGGGTACTTTGCCTTTCTATTTAAGTGCTAGAAACCTTACATGTTGGAGAGAGAAACCATTTTTTGGTTCTTAAGAGGGGGAGGATGATTGTTTTAAGGAAAATAAGAAACAAATGTAGATTTTTAAACTCTCTTACATGTGGATGATTTAAAAGTTTTTAGTGGAATCATCAAGGTATGGATTCAAGACTTTAATTTATATCTTCTTCTTCTCCTCCTTCTATCTTGTTGGATGGATTTCATAAGAATAATGAATGCTGTAATTTTGATACATGATGGTATGAAAACATGATTTGTAGAGGAGGAAGCTAAGAAGAAGAAGAAAGCAAAAAAGGTAGCTAAAGATTGTAGCTAAGTGGTGATTCAGCCAAGGTATGGGAATGGGAGCCTTGTGGTTATTTTTAACGTTTTTTAAGATATAAATTTTTCTAAAGATGTGGATTATGGCATGAGTTAATAAGCTAAAAAGAATGAAATTAAATATTCAACATAGGACTTGTAAAAAGAAGCAATGCATGTAAAGAATTGTTGAAACCAACTTTTGTAATTTTAGAATATCTTGAGTTATAGACCTTCAATTGACTTGAATATAGTTGGTACTTCTTCCTAAAATTTATATCTAAAATTTTATTGAAGGAACCCATATTTGATTATGCTTTTATGTGCCCCTAAATCTAACTTAAAGTTTGTTTTGAGCTGCTGCCTAGTTGTTATGATGATATTGCTGTATTTTTGCTATTACATTTTGTAGAGAAGTCAAAATCCTTTGAGAAAAAATTCTAGCTAAAATAGATTCATATTATCATAACTTTCATGAAGAAATGTTTTCAAAATTATGTACCCATTTTATATTATTAATTTTCTAATTGATGATAAAAACTGGATGGGGTGTAGTGAGCTGCTATTTAGAGAATAGGAATAAATTTTAGTAATTTGACTGTATCTCTTGTTATAGAGGTCAAAATCCTATTAATCCAATTTTTAGTTAAACTAGACTTATATTTCTACAATTTATATGAGAAATCTTGATTTTTTTCTATTTCTAAATATGTCAAAAAATTACTTGAATTTCAAACTGTTGGCAGCATTGTTTCCAAGAATAGTTCTTAATTGTTTTGTAATATATTGAAATGTAAAAATGATAATTAGGTAATTACAGTTGGTTTATAAAATAAACTCTCATATCTACAATTTTTATGAGAAAACAAAGTCCATTTATGCCTCTAAACTTGTCTAAATTTAGGTAGAAATCTAAAATCATATGTTGCCTATCACAATGAACAGTCATCAGTAATTTCTAATGATCTTGAGTTAAAGAAATGATATTTCAATGATTTTTAATGTTAAAAAAACTAAAAACATATAGGGTCATCTTTCTAGAAAATTATATTGGCTAGAAATGGCTTTTGGTAGGTCAAAAATAACTCTAAATATAAGCTTAAAATCTATATGTAGGAAGGATTGTTGTAAGAATTTATCACCATTTTTGGTATGCATTTTTTTTTAATATTTTTATACATTTAAATAAATTTAAGAATCTCTAGAAAATCATTTTGACTATATAGAGAAATGATCTTAATTATTTTAAGCACATCTATAATGGAAAAGTAACATATTGAGAGAGATAAGTCATGAGTATATAAAATAATATTATATTGTAAGCATGTAAGCATGACTACTTATTGAAGCATATTTATGACAAAGGTATGTTATTATTCACCTCATTGACATAACTTAAGCATGCTTATATGTTATAGTTATATGACATGTTTATAAGTTAAAAATGTCAATGTATATTTGTATGACTTTTAGGATATAAATGTATCATATACAAGTTGATCATATTGTTATATGAATATGAGAATACATGTCTATGTATTAGAGACTATATGTCTTTTTGATATCACCTAAATTCATCATGAGTATGATTACATGGAAATATGTTAATTATAAATAATCTAGTAAAGTACATGATTGCTTTGTTAAATGAAACTATGTATACAAGTATACACACTAGAGATTGTGATACATGTATAGTAAAGGCACGTATATGTATATTTTGGTACCACATGATATTATATATATGTTTATATGTTAGTATACCAAATGCATAGTGACAAGGATATTACTTGATTAAAATAGTATGGTTATGCATATGTGATGCCAAATGTTAGCATGCTAAAGTACATGAATGCATAAAAGTATATTTGATTACAGAGAATATGATAAAGTATATGATGGCACTTTTACAAGACTATATATATAATTATGTACACTAAATATTGTATAGATTTCCATTGATTACTTACTTGAGTGTAACTGTAATTAATTATGTGCATATGTAAAGCTTTCACAAGATTATAGTGTGATGAAAATATCACAAAAAAAAGATAGTAAATCATGTATGTACATATATGATCACAAAAGCATGTAGTTAAGCGAATATGATTATAAAGTATACTTTTAATGTAATTATGTTATAAACGTGTTTATACACATTGGTGATTAAAGAAACTCAATAGAGCATGATGCTATGTATCATCATAATACATATGCGAAATAGTTACATGATTTAATAGGATTACAAGTACAAAATAGTAAACTTAATTGTGCTTAAAATAATATGTTTATAAAAAAATTTATACATATATGTGAATATGATATCATGCTCATAGTTAAACATGAATATATATGTACGAATATCTATATACATATGATGAGAAAAGAGTAAAGTACAGAATAGCAATACCCAATAGTGAGCATGTTCACATGTTTACAGAAAGTTACACATGAGCATGTATATGATTACATTATTCATAGTTACATAAGAGTATACATTTGCATATATAAATATGATTGAATAAAGTAAAGAGATATATTGCCTGCATCTGTGTCTAGGTTGTGGATAGATAGACATACCTTTAAGGGTAACTTATAGCTACTAGAGTATAGTTTTGACCTCATTTGGGTCTGCTTGAATGCTAAAGTACAGTTGAACCCATTTGGATTATAAATTACAGTGTAACTCAACCCCATTTGGGTCACATTATACAGACATGGTCCCGTTTGGATCATAAACAATCCTGTTTTGGGTTGTAGCCAACCTCATTTAGGTCTGCTTGACCGATCTACCATACTGTTTTGTCCCTATAAGGGATTACCGTTTAATACCTTCAGGTATCCTATTTTTACCTTTGGGTTCCACCGTTATAATCAGATAGTTTTGAATCTTCGGGTACACCATTATAATCAAATAGTTTCGTACCTTCGGGTACCACCATATAACCCATTATCCACTTCCTTAGTAAAGTGCAGGCCTAATTCATAGTAAAAGGAAAGTATTATAGTAAATTAAAAGATTAAAGAAGTATGATAGTTCTTATATTGATCTTCATATGATTCTTATATAAAATCTCTATGTTACATATGGAAATTATGATACTAAAAGAGGTTACATCTTTATATGTACATTAAATACATATAGTATTGCATGTACGTATTTAAAGAACTTGTGTTATCAAAATGTCTAGTCAATAATTATGTTGGTGAAAGTATATTCTCTACTGTTATATGTTATTTACTTAAGGTTATTAAATGATGCATGTGCCTTTTATATGTGAAAGTGATGAAATCTTAGATGTCATTTCATGGTGTTTCCTATACTTAGGAATACAAGATATCGCTATTGGTATGTGTATAGTAAAGCTTTTAACAATGATATTAGCTATTATGCATTCTTTTTGACCACATGCTTCTTGCTTAACATTGAGCAATAATATGAGAATTATGTATGACTCCTTACTGGTTATTATTTAATGAGTTATAATCCCATAAGTTTGGATAAGTATTGCATACACGAAATAGGAGTAAATTAGAAAGTCAATGTAATAGTAAAATGGAATGGCATCTAATTATTAAAGAGAATGGTATGATAATGATAATACATGAATTGAGTACATAAGATATATTTGTATATGATTATGTGTCTTGGAGATTATTAATATTTTGTCTATACACAAGGATTCTATTTTATTAATTTAAAGTTCTATGATTTTCAAATGGATCCTATGAACATAGATTGATGTTATCATGCCTTTAAGAAAGTTAAGTAAAACATAATGATTAATTTAGTTAGAAATAAATAGAGAAACTCAAGAACAATAATTGAGGTATGTGACTATTTGTTAAGTAAATGATAACTAAGAAGAACTTTTACAAGTGTTTGGCCTTCAATACAAGAATAGTTTGAGAATGTAAATAATTTGAAAATGTTATGATGTAGATAATGTTATATCCAATTATTGGATTTCTATACTCAAAGATATGCTTTATATGTGTACATTTTGACGACCTTCAAAGAGGTTGTTTACATGTTTATGATCCCTACTAAGCTTTATAGCTTAGCACGGGTGTTTTATCCATGTAGGTTGCAAGGAAAGATTTTCATCTTAGGGCTAATATGTACAGCAGGATGGACAACACAAGTCAGAAAGATAGAGACTGAAAGTATAGACTTTGATTTGGATTATTTTGCTTAAAATTTTTTGATGGCATTGGAAATTATGTATGTATAGATGCCTAATATTTTTATTTTGTAATGTGTAAAGAGACTCTAAAACTATATAGTAAAGTTTTTAATATTATAGTACTTTTGTTGGATTAAGTTTTATATTAATATCTACTTATAATATTATTATGGAATAATAGTGTAGAAAAACATGTTTAATGATCCAAGATAAAGTGATATAGCTAGGTTATAGGATAAGGGTGCTACACTAGAGGTTTAGTACTTCATAGGAATACAATTCCACTAGATCCCTTGATTGATGTGTTGACTGACTTTGATGACATACTTGCCTTTCATTTTAGTGTGGTACTACTTTGTTGTCTCGCTCGATGTCTATTAGTGCATGCTAGTGATCCCATGATTGCATATTATAGGTTATTTAGTGTTGTGGATGGTGATCCCATGCTCGATGTCTTTTGATATAGTATTATCATATGATTTGGACTTGACTTCCCATGAAGACCTTCATTCCTGCGATTAGTGCTTATTATTTCACCGCCTCTAACTCATACAAGCAGTGGATCTCCAATCCAGCTTTCAACAACATACTTTCTCACCTAAGGTACCTAAATGGAGAGAGAGATGCAATACCGATAGATTAGATTGGACATTTTCATAGATGATGTTTTTTATTTTATTGAACTTTCACATTTTAACCATGTGAAAAGGCTATGCTACTCTTAGATATTTTGATGACATTATGAATACATGTATGACATTTCTTTTTTTTATTTCAGTACACATGATCAACATTTAATATTACCTCAATAGCACATATTATTTAATCCCGAAATGAAACTTTATAGGCATCGTAACTCCTATTATCAATTAGCCCTCTCAGGTTCTCTTGATTAATCACCCTGGCAAGGTGCTCAATTTTAGCAAGGCCTTCGTTTTCTCCAGTTTTTAACCCATAGGGCATTTATTCTCTTCCTTTTTTTTTGTTTTTTAGTTTTTTAGCCATGGAACCTTTTCAATCCGTTGACATTCACTAGTTTTCTAAACTCATTGCCATCACTATCTGATAAAATGGCAATGCCTTTAGACAATAGCTTCTTAAGTACAAAAGGTCATTCCCATGTGGGATTGAATTTGCATCGGATATCCTGGATTCTCGAACTCATCTACTTAAACATGAGATCTCCTTTTTTCAATGGGTGCTTCCTAACTTTCTTCCCAAATGAACATGATAACCTCTTATAGTAGACTTGATTGTGATAGTAAGCCCTTATTCTAACCCTGTTAACCAGGTTAAGTTTTTATAGTATCTGTCTAGCCTATTTTTCTTTGGGTATCTCTACTTTCAAAACGACCCTAAAAAATCGATGTTTAATCTCTATCGGTAGTACTACTTATGTTCTATTAACAAAGAGAACAACATGGTCCCATTAAAGTTATAGCTATGGTCCTATAACCCCAGAGTGTGAAGGGTAGCTTATCGGCCCAATCCTTATAAGTCCGTACCATCTTGGCCAGGATTCTCTTTACAATCTTATTAGTTACCTTAACTGCTTCATTTGCTTGAGGTTTATAAGAGGAAGACTTATGATGTAAAACTTCATACCTAATAAGTATTTGTCTGGATTCACCTAAAAACTATAACCCATTATCAGACACTACATGATTAGGTAAGCAATATCTACATATCAAATTCTTCTTAATGAACTTAGCCATACCTCGGGCATCTACCTTTTTAAAGGACTCTACTTCTACCCATTTGGTGAAATAATTAATGGCCACTATGATGAATCTGTATCCATTCAAGGTAGACGGATGGATCATTCCCATAATATTTTTTTCCTCACATAAAAAAAGCCCAAGGAGATGTAATGTTACACAATTTAAAAATGGGCAAGTGCCTTAAGTCTTCATACTATTGACATAACTAGCATTCTTTGACATACTTAAAACAATCGGTGTCCATTGTGATCTAAAAGAAACCTTGCCCCATAATCTTCTTTGCCAAGGCTAAGCCATTCATATAGGCTCTACACACTCCTATATGTTTTCCCTCCATTACCCTCCTTACTTCCTTTTCATCCAAAATCTACATTGGATTCCATCAAGCTGTCTCTTGTAAAGCATTCCTCCTATGGTAATGAACTGAGTTGATAGCTTATGAATCATTCTTTAGTCCTTTTCAGTGGTTTCTTAAGGAAACACTAACTTTTCTAGATATTTTTGGATGTCATAGAACAAAGGTTTTCCATCGTCCACCTTAATATTCATGATTTGTTCATTTTTAAAGCATGACTTATCAGAACTCAAGATCAATACAGGCTTCATAATAACATCCTTTGGATTATCCCACAATGATACTAGGGTAGCCAATGCATCTATTAACTAGTTTTCTTCTCTAGGCACATATCTAAAAGTATAGACTTCAAATGGACTATTGTGATGCTCACCAGAGCCCGCCCTTCATTTTCGGTTGGATCCTCAGAGGCCTATTTTTAGGGCTCGAGATCGGAGGAGACTTACTTTTAATCATAAACTGGCTATTTTGCAATAAGAAGGAGTGAACCCTAATTATTGCTGATGGTCAATCCATGAAGACATCTACTAATAGGCTCAAAGATGTAGGTGTCATGGCATTGCCACCTAACAAAATGCTAGAAATTAAATCTTGACCTTATTTTGATGCCTAAATAGAGACTGGTATTTAGGATATCCCTCTTATTAGGCATTTTGGTTACGTGTTGTTTTATAATAGAGTTTTAGAATTAATCCTCTGTCCTCTCTCACACAATGCAAG
The DNA here is from genome assembly GCA_037975025.1 of Excoecaria agallocha. Taxonomy (NCBI): domain Eukaryota; kingdom Viridiplantae; phylum Streptophyta; class Magnoliopsida; order Malpighiales; family Euphorbiaceae; genus Excoecaria; species Excoecaria agallocha. The sequence continues at coordinate 91,289 of JBBPFJ010000051.1, forward strand.
TGATAGAATTTAAGTAAATATCCCATTCAAACAAAAACCAATAAATAAATACTTAAAATAAAATCCTACTTAAAATTATTACATAAGCACATTGTCCAAAACATCAAAGTGCAAATAAATATACATACATAAATCGGGGAGTTAATTTGGGTTGGAAACGTTGGTTCCCTATGAATATTTACAAAAAAGGCTTTTGTTATATTGTGTAAATTTTTGGGTTAAAAGTTTGACATTGGTCTATTTTTATTAAAGGAAATCCAATTGATTAGTAAAAATGATTTAAAGTGAAATTTTATCGCTAAACTTGCAAGAAAAAGTCACTTTGTTACTATTTATAACATCCCCAAAATAATACATCCAACGAAAATAGTAAAATACAAATAAAGCAAACAAATAAATAATAACATAATAACTAAAGGACAAATGTAGTAACCCAAATAATGGGGGCGACCAGAATGGGAGCATGACTTCCCATGCAAATTCCATACATCCTCTATAGCAACGAGTAAATAAATCGCTCAAAAAAACCAAACGAACAAATTGATTAGCATTGATGATAAAATATCTATACAATTTACACCTCTGAACAAATTGATTAAGCAAAACAACAAGCGTATAATAGCAAAAACATGTCAAACATTACATAAGTAATGCATAAAACGAAAATTAAAAAGAAAGACGTAACAAAAAAACCTAATTTATTAAAAATGCCCCAGGGATGGCCAAAAGGAAGTGAGGGATGGCTAGGAATGAGGCAGAAGGAAGTCCCACCCTTAAGGGGAGGGACGAACATCATTCACATCTTCTTCCCGTCCCTTACTTATAGAATGTAGTAGAGATTAGATAACGAAAAGAAAATGTAGAAAATCTTACAAATAGATAGTTTAGCCCTAGATATACAATAATTGTTCACCAAATAATTTTAAATACATACCAAGACACTTAAACTTACACCAAATTGAATTAGAATTAATGAAATACATCACATTACATGTTAAGAGAGAATAAATTTAAAACAACAGGTGAATCTCTTTTAATAACTATGCCTTCAATATGTCACATAAACCAATAATGAATCATATTTTAACAAGATAAACATGTTACTCAGTTTCCATAGTCAAAATAGATCAATTTAACAACCAAATAATCATGCAATTGAGTGAACAAATGGTAGAGAGAGAAAAAAACATAAATGAGTCTTGAATATTACCCTTAGCAGATATTCTGACCTTGTGATTTTTGTAGTCCAGATCTCTACTCTGAATTGTGTTCTTTGATTTCTAAAAGAACTATGAAGATTTGTTTTTGTTTTTGTGGAAAGATGGTTAAGGCATAAACCTATTAGAGAGAGAAAATAAATTGATTTTCCTCCTTGCCTAGGGTTTTCTCTCAAGAATGATGATTCTTCCCCCTTTCAAAACTCTACTTTTTGTGCTTTTATACCTATGAAATAGTTTTAATTTGATTGTAACTCAAAAATCACGAGATAAGGAGATTAAATCCCCAAAACCCGGACCTAAACCTTTTTTAAAATTCCTTTCTTTTTAAAATTTCAAGAAAACATAGGAAAATATGGGTTTCGACCCAGGGACAGGCGTTTGTGAACGAGGGATGATCGTCCCTCATCACTTGACAACAAATTACACAAATGCCTCTATTTTACACTATCCTAGATATAAAAACCCACAGATGGCCACCCCTTAAGTGACAGACGGCCATCTGTCACCACTGACAGTCTAAAATTAGGGTTTCTTGCTCATTTTGTTAAAACATTTGTAAAAGTTTTGAGAGGTTTTAGAGAATTGTGAAAATTCTTTAAAAGAAAGTGACAAATCCACGATCGGAGTTTTAAGATCTGAACTTGCTCTCAATAATACACTATTTCTTCATCATCGAGTAACCTTAATCTAGGCTTTCTTGGGTCATGGTGTCTACAGCTTCCCCTAATTTTCGTGAACTGGTGCACTAGTGCCAAAGTGAGCCAAAATTTAGAGTAAAAGGAAAATATGCATACTTGAGGCAGCGAATATTTGATTGCAACATTTACCTTTGAAAGCAATGAGTCTTTTGATCGGGCAGTTACCATCCTTTTGTCAATGTATTAACCTTTAATTCGGATGTTTAACATTAGCTTGTCGATGTGTTAACCCTATATTGGTTGTCCAACTAGCGCCTGGGACATGCAGAATCGAGACAAATTAATTAACTTTGATTAGCAACCGGGGCATGTAAATCAAGTTATTTTTGGATGTGTCTGATTAGTACCTAGGCCATACAAAATAGAGACAACTTGAGAATAACTCTATTGAAGGCGGCTGATGGGGATTTTATTGAATCCTTAGTCTCACTAGACTGCGTATAGTATGAGTAGGGTATCGTTCCAAAGGGAACGGGGAAAATTTTATATTGATGTAACAACAAGTAAATAGATAGGTAACAATTTCAATTAAAATCATGCAATTAATGTAAATACTAAACTACTTAAAATATATTAAGTTAATTTTGGATAATAGATTACTTAAAAGATGGGATGGACATACATTATAACCAAATAAAACAAGTTCATCTTTGAATTAATTAACAATTGTATGAATGATATGAATGGAGAATTTAGCCAAGATTCTTTAAAGCAATTCTCATTGTCAATAAATAATGTTCTTACTTAGAGTCTATAAGCATTCTCATGTAATTATAAAGATAAATAAAACTATGAAGTTCTATGCCAATTCTTTAACCCCTTAAAGTGAATTCCTTATCTCTAAGTGAATTCAATGCTTTAAGTAAATTCATTTAACTTTCCATAAAAGAATTCCAACTCTCATTGTGAATTAAATGAATAACATACTTAATATGGTGATCAAGCATACTAAGCAAATCAAAGCACTTAAACAAACTTAAATCATACTTCATACATAAATAAAATAAACATTCAATAGACAAAGATAAGTAGATGAATAACAACATAAATTAAATAGTTATAATGTAACAAAAGAACATAGCCATAAACAAAATTACAATAAAGATGAAATAAGAGAAAAGAAAAATCACTCCCCAGGGTTTACTTTCTATTTTGACCTTCTGATAAATCTCTTATTCCTTTGGCTTTGCTCTTTTGTCATCCTCTAAAACTAAGTAAAATGAAATTGTCCAAAACAACTAAAATGTTCTTAAGAAAATAGTAAAAGAATTTGTTGATTTTTTTTCTCTCTAGAGTTTTTCTCCAATCTTCCCTTTTTTAACTCTACAGGTATGTCTCTTAATAGGTCACGAAAGATTGCCTCTGAAAGGACATAATGTATGGTTGAAAACTCAAGTGCAGAAAATACACCGTTTGGGAAATAGTGCCTTGTTCGACTCGTGAACACCCTCACGAGTCGTGATTCACTTCACGACACATGATCCTAATGCCGATTCGTGATCTCCTTCTTCGAAATTTCACCATCTTCTTCATTTTCTTCACACTTCACAAATTTTATCCTAAAAACAAACATAAACACATAAATTGGACATAAACGCATAAAAATACATATAATATTACATACTTAACTACATAAATAAGAGTAAAATACACATAAAAAGGTAGACATTTTACATGACATCAAATTCCCCCACACTTAAACTTTGCTTGTCCCCAAGCAAGAGAAAAGTGAGAAAATTTAATCTCAAGTCAAACTAAGTAAGTTACATTATAAAGCATTGCTTAATTGTCACTTAAGATAAGATTGATATGAATTCAAACACCTTAACACTCAAAATATTAGTACATCAAGACTTAAAACGTGCATCTTAAATCATCAAATCACCTAAATTTACTAAATTCAACATCAAGAATATAAAGTCTCAAGACTAACCATGCTCAAGAGAGAATAGTGATCATAAAGCCGAAGATTTTAAGACTATAGTTGCCTTTTTGGACAATTAAAAAGCACACATACCTTTAAACCTATCTCATGGCAGTTTTAGACTATATATTTTTTCATTTTTTTTCTTTTTCTTTGTTTTTCTTTTTTTTTTCGCATGGGTATACTTTTAGACTTTATCCCATAAATAGCAAGAGAATGTAGTATTGGGTGTGTTTTACGCTCCATCCCATACTTTATTAAGCTTTTAGATATGCATCTTGCTTTATTTAGTTTATCATTATCATCATTTTTTTTATATTAGTCCTCATCCATTATTGAAAGGCTAAAGGTAATTATTATTGCTATAGTTTCCATGAAGCAACTAAAATCCTAAAATCTTAAACTAAATGAGCATATTCTAACCTTAAAGCATAGTTAATAAAGAGACTAAATAACCTAAAATGTTGAAAGAAGTAAAAAGAGATAACTTAAAAACATAAAACACATGCCAAAAATCTTGAATAACTAATCAAATGAGTATAAAAGGTTAATGAATCTTCATAACAACCTATATTACATACAATATGAGCAATACTTATAATAAAACTCACTATGAAAGTTAGTCTAAATAAAGAAAAAGATAAACAAACAACACACACACACAAGTGCTCCCCCACACTTAGAACACATATTGTCCTCAATGTGGAGAAACAAAACAAACAAACAAACAAAAAGAAAATTAAAAATAAACAAAAGTGAGGAAAGAAAACTCCTCTCAAATTCATGGTGAAGGTGGAGGTGATAGGACCTCATAGCCCGTTTGGGCAATGAAAGCGTCCACCTTGTGTTCAAGACGGCGTTGACGATGAACCAATTGACTTGTGGCTTGCTCCAAGGAAGCCAATTTATTTTGGATGGCGGATTGATTGTGTAGCAATTGATTGAACATGGAAGTGGTGATATTGGAAGAAGATCCAGCAGTTGGTGTGAAAACAGGTGAATGACTAGGTGTACCCTCCATAGGATCATCACTTTGCCCTAACTCCGTTGGCCTTGACTCATCCGAAGTACTTTCCATAGCAGCCACTTGGGGAGTAGAAGTGCTTGGTAATTCCTTCCAACAAGAACGATATATAGGTGGTATGTATTGAAAGGAATTGTTAGTGACTTCTCCTCTTACAAATAAATGCTTAGAAAAATATATGCATGGAAGCACACCATCATAAATACGCAAATCAATATCAATTCACCTAGCAATAGCAGCTATGACATGACCATGTGTGATAGGGGACTCCGGGCGACTAACACAATTCAATAATTGTTTGAAAATCCAATAAGACCAACATATAGACTTACAATTATGCACACACCACATCAAAAATAGTTCATGACTAGAAACTCTATTAAATTCAGGCTTGTTGAAGACAATGGAGGCAAGAATCTTATGCAAAATCCAATATTTCAAGTCCGATATAAACATGGATTTAGCCTCTCTAGCCCTATATGGTGTAGTCAAACCAGTAAGAAAGGTCCAAAAATCATTAGGTCTATAACTCTTAGGAGGAGTACATAATCCACTTGGTTTAAAACCAAAGATACGATGCATCATGAAATAAGTAAGAGTATGATCAACACCATTCAAGCAAAAGTCTACAAGTCTAGGATTATCAGCATTTTCTTTGAAATTTGTGTAAAACTCCAAAACTAAATCAGTGTATAATTGCTCATGCATATTAACAAAATGCAAGAGGCCACATTGAGACAACATCTCATTCACTTCATCAAGAACACTCACTTGTTCAAGCAAAGAGTTAGGAAAATACTTACATTGAGATTTTGCTCTATCTTTAAGAACAAGGAATCTATTACCTTCATGAATGGAAGAAAGAGGGAATAGAGCACCAAAGTCGGTCTGTAAACTCTGTAGTGGTGCTTCATCTTCTCCTTGCTGACCCCTTGAAGCTATAACGTTCTTTGTCCTTACCATGGTTGTTAAAGAGAAAGGAAGCAGAGATAACAATGTGTAACGTGAATGAAAAGAAGGGAAATGGGAAGAAAATATTGCAGAGAAAGAAAAACAAAGAGACAAAAGGAAATGCAAGTTACAGTTGAAGAGAAAGAAGTGTACGAGAGGAGTAAAAGAAAGAGAATGTAAAAAAAATGAAAAGTAAACTACCACAGTATTTATAGAATAAGGGAAAAATGAAAAGAGATGACGTTTAGAAACCCTAAATTTAAGTTATAAGCGTTCCCCCTCTTAAATTTAAGTTAATAAAGGGTAGTTAATCCAATTAAAAATCACTAATACTCCTAATTAGAAGAAATAAAAGTGAAATAAAGAAATGAAAATGAAATAAAAATAAAAACAGGAAGTGAAAAATCATGACCCATAACTCTGGGAATAGTGTTTCAAGAGTCAGCATATTCCTCACGACTCATGAAGAGAAGGTAGTAAGTGTTAAGGAAGCAATGGTCATGACTCGGCAGGAATCTCATGACTCATGAAAAAAATAGGGATAGACAAAAATGGAAATCATCACGAGTCGGTATGGCAGTCACGACTCGTGAGCCTTTTGCTTATGTACTACACGTGATACTCTTCACGACTAGTGATTTTGCTCATGACTGAATGGATGAAGCCTCTGGAATACTCGTGAACACATTCACGAGTCATGATGCACTCATGAACATGATGTATTTCTCTGTAAAATCTTAACAACTTGATCCAAAAATTAAAGTAACAAAGAAAAATAAGCTAAGGAACATAAAAAATATATAAAACATATAATGTAGTCTACAATCAAACCATAAAATAAATATTAAGAGTAGACAAAAGAAGAATTTATCAAAGAAACTTTGTGAGTAGGAACCAATGCATCACCAATGAAATAAGGCTTCAATCTATGTCCATTTACCTTAAAAATCTCTTCTTTATCATTAGCAATATCAACAACCCCATAAGAAAAAACTTAAACAACTTTGAAAGGTCCCGACCATCTAGACTTTAATTTTCCAGGAAAAAGCTTCAATCGATAATTATACAACAAAACCATGTCACCAGCTTGAAATTCTTTCTTTAGTACATGTTTATCATGCCATGATTTAGTTCTTTCTTTATATAACTTGGCATTTTCATAGGCATTCATACGAAGTTCCTCTAACTCTTGTAATTGAAGCAATCTCTTCCTACCAACTTGTTGCATATCAAAATTTAACACCCTAGTTGCCCAATAAGCTTTATGTTCAATCTCAACCGACAAATGACAAGACTTACCATAAATCGATTGATAAGGTGTAAGACCTATAGGAGTTTTGAAAGCTGTTCTATATGCCTAAAGAGCATCATCTAACTTAAGTGCCCAATCTTTTCTTGACCTAGAGACAGTTTTCTCTAAAATCCACTTAAGCTTTCTATTGCTTATCTCAACTTGTCCACTAGTTTGGGGATGATAAGGTGTAGCAATTTTATGAGTCATTATATTTTCTCAATAATTGTTCTATAACTTTATTGTAAAAATGAGACCCACCATCACTAATAATGGCCCTAGGTGTTCTAAATCTAGGAAATATAACTTTCTTAAGCATCTTCTTAACCACCTTGGCATCATTTGTAATGGTTGAAATTGCTTCCACCCACTTAGATACATAATCCACCATAACTAAAATATACCTATTCCCTAAAGAACTAGGAAATGGTCCCATAAAGTCCATACCCCAAACATCAAACAATTCAACTTCTAAAATACCATGTAAAGGCATTTCATTCTTCCTAGACAAATTTCCCATTCTTTGGCACTTATCATAACTTAATACAAAGTCCTTAACATCCTTAAACAATGTAGGCCACCAAAAACCAGCTTGTAAAACCTTAGAAGTTGTCTTAGAAACCCCAAAGTGACCACCTACAGCATATGAATGACAATGAGCTAATACTTCACCAACTTCTTCATGAGGAAGACACCTCCTAATCAATCCATCAGCACATCTCCTATATTATAAAGGTTCTTCCCAATAGTAAAACTTCACATCATGAAGGAATTTTTTCCTTTACCTATAATCTCAACCATAAGGAAGCATACCACTTACTAGGTAGTTTGCTATATCAGTAAACCAAGGAGTTTCCTTGGAAACTACACTAAAATGATGTTCCTCATGAAAAGCTTCATCAATAGGTACCCCATCATCATTATCTTGCAAAACACATTAGGTCAACCTAGATAAATGGTCTGCAACTAAATTCTCCTTCCCCTTTTTATCTCTTATTTCCCAATAAAACTCTTGTAACATTAAAATCCATCTCAACAATCTAGGTTTAGCATCTTTCTTACTTAAGAGATATTTAAGAGAAGCATGATCAGAATAGAAAATGACTTTTTGCCCTACAAGATAAGCCCTAAATTTATCAAAAGCATACACAATAGCCAAGAGTTCTTTTTTAGTTGTGGAGTAATTAATTTGGGCATCATCTTGTAATTTGCTAGCATAATAAATAACAGAAGGCTTCCCATCAATTCTTTGTCCTAAAATAGCCCCTACTGCATAATTACTAGCATCACACATCAATTCAAAAGGTTGATCCCAATTTGGTGGTTGTAACACCGGTGAAGTGACAAGAGCATGTTTAAGATTTTCAAAAGATTTAAGACATGCCTCATCAAAATGAAAATCAGCATCTTTACCTAGCAACGTGCATAAGGGTTTAGCTATCTTAGAAAAATCTTTGATAAACCTCCTATAAAAACCAGCATGGCCTAGAAAGCTTCTAACATCTCTAACCTTTTTAGGAGGAGGAAAATTAGCAATTATTTCAATTTTACCTCTATCAACTTCAATCCCCCTATTAGAAACTAAATGTCCTAAAACAATACCCTCTTGAGCCATAAAATGGCACTTCTTCCAATTTAAAACCAAACCATGCTCCATACATCTATCAAGCACCTTAGAAAGATTAGATAAACAATCCTCATAATTAGTGCCATACACACTAAAGTCATCCACGAAAACTTCTACACATTGATCAATAAGATCACTAAAGATAGAAAACATGCATCTTTGAAATGTAGCTGGTGCATTACACAAACCAAAAGGCATTCGCCTAAATGCAAAAGTTTCATATGGGCATGTAAAAGTTGTCTTAGATTGGTCATGTGGATGAATTGGTATTTGATAGAAACCACTCAACCCATCTAAGTAGCAAAAGTAAGAAAAATTAGCCAATCTTTCAATAACTTGATCAATAAAGGGTAAAGGAAAATGGTCCTTTCTTGTAGCCTTATTTAACTTCCTATAGTCCACACACATACGCCAGCCTGTGATAGTCCTAGTAGGAATTAAATCATTGCTATCATTACGAATTACAGTCAAACCACCCTTCTTAGGGACAACATGAATTGGGCTCACCCACTTGCTATCACTTATAAAATAAATTATACCATTATCAAGCAATTTAATTATTTCCTTCCTCACAACCTCTTTAAGAGTTGGATTAAGCCTTCTTTGACCTTCAATAGACAGCTTAGAATCCTCCTCCAACAAAATTTTATGCATGCAAACCATAGGTGCAATCCCTTTTAAATCACTAATTGAATATCCCATAGCATTTAGATGAGCAAGTAAAATACCACGTAAAGCATCCACATTATGCTTAGCAATCGATGAATTAACAATGAATGGTAATTGAGAATTTGCATCTAGAAATTCGTACCTTAAGCTTTTTGGTAGTGGCTTGAGTTCAAGCTCGATTTCCTCCTTAGATATCTTTGATGACATATCCTCATCCTTTCTCAAAGACTCAATTTTTGAGAATCTTCCATAGGAGGGATATGAGGCAACTTGAAAAACTTCATCACAACTTTCATTCAAACAATAAGGTGCAATAGGTTTTGAGCCACACAATCATGCACAACACTATCAATACACTCATCAAGAACATCATAAGAATACATTCTATTTACCACCTCTATTGGTGAAGATTTAATCATGCCAAAAACATTAAACTCAATCTTTTCACCATTAACCTCAAGAGATATTTTACCATTTTTCATATCAAAAACAGCCCCAGCAGTAATTAAGAATGGCCTATCAAACAAAATGGGAATTTCGGGATCTTTATCCATTTCTAACACAACAAAATCAGCAAGAATCACAAATTTACCCACTTTAGTTGGAATATTTTCTAATATGCCTATAGGGTGTGAAATAGACTTATTCGCCATTGATAAGCACTTATTAGTAGGCTTTAACTCACCTAAATCAAGCTTTTTATAAATTGAGTAAGGCATAAGACTAACACTAGCACCCATATCACATAGGGCCTTATCAAAATATGTACCACCTATAACACAAGGAACCGTAAAACAACCCGAATCCTTTAGCTTAGGTGGGTATTTAGAATACATAGCCTTAGACTCTTCTACCAAAAAAACATAACCATATTCTTCAAGCTTACCCTTGTGACTCACAATTTATTTTAAAAATTTTTCCCATGAAGGCATATCTTTAATGGCATCCACAAAGGGTATAGTTATAGTAAGTTCCTTCAAATAATTCAAAAACTTGCCAAATTGCTTATCAAGATTTCTTCTAATAAGCCTTTGAGGAAATGGAAAACATTCAAATTAACTTTAGGTCCATCTTCCCTAAATGAGGTTATATTTTTTTTTAGGTTCATTAAGCTTATTATCATTTTCACTCACATCCACAACATGATCATCATTCACAATAAGATTCGTATCACTTTTACTATTACTCTTAATCTTTTTCCCACTCCTTAACAAAATGGATTGAACCGATTCATGAGGCAAAAACTCAGGTTGACTTGGTAGTTTGCCTAAAGGTTTAGCACTAAAAGTGGCTTGTTGAGCCAATTAGGTTTCAAGCATCTTATTATGAGTAACAAGTTGATCAATTTTAGTGTTTATTTGCCTAAATTGTTCCTCATTTTGCTTGTTAGTAGTCATTTGATGATTAACAAATTGCTCCATCAAATTCTCTAAATGGGATTTAGGTTGTTGGGAGTTAAAAGGTAGCTTATTTGGAAAAGGTAAAGGGTTAGGTAACTTGTTCATATGATTGTAATTATTATTATTAGGAGGGTTCAATTGGGCATTTTGGTTAGACCAAGAAAAACCGAGATGGTTTCTCCATTGTGGGTTATAATAATTAGAATTTTGACCCAACCTTTGATTATAATTCCCTTGAACAAAACTGACATCCTCACTAGACCCCTCACTACAATTAGCATACATATGAGGTCCACCACATTTCTCACATACTTAACTAACATTTCCAACATTGGAGTGAGAATTACTTACCATTTTTGTCAAAGCTTCTACCTTAGCCGTCAAAAGATTAATGGAATCCAATTCCAAAAACCCCTTAGCCTTCGCCATAGTGGGTTCTTCTCCTATATAGCCTTGTGAGGCTAATTCTTCCAACAAAGTTTCAGCTTCATTAGTAGTTTTCTCCAGCCATTTCCCACCTGAAGCAGCATTAACAATATTTCTATTTTCCTCCATTAACCCATTGTAAAAGATTTGAGGAATCACCCAATCCGGTAAGCCATGATGAGGACATTGCCTTCGAAGTTCCTTAAATCTTTCCCAAGAGGTATAAATGGTTTCATTAGGAAATTGTTTAAATGTAGATATTCGATTTCTAAATTTTGCCGTTTTATGTGGCGGAAAATACTTATGAAGAAAAGCTTGTTTTAATGGGTCCCATGTAGTAATTGTCTCACTAGGTATACTAGCAAGCCAATTTTGAGCTTTTTCTTTTAAAGAAAACGGAAATAACCTAAGTCTAATGGCATCATTACTCACTCCATTAATTTTAAACGTAGCACACACATTAAGAAAAGCAAGGATATGAGCATAAGGGTCTTCCCCTTGCAAACCTCTAAATTGGTTATTTTGCACCATTTGAATGACAGCCAGCATGATCTCGAAATTGTTATTAGCAATAGCCGATGCCACTATTCCTCCAAAACTTTCCGAAATATTTGGCATTGCAAAATTACCAAGCATTCTCCTTTCTTCACCCGTCATAATTGGAATATTATGACCTTCCTCCAACTTCGCACTTTGTTCTCCTTCTACTTACAAACTAAATTCCTCTTGTAGCTTCCTTCTAAGTTCCCTACACAAATCAAAAATACTTTTAGTCTAAAACTATTACAAAAACTCTAATATTAAAACAAACAAAATGCCAAATAAAATTTCATACATCAAAATAACTAATTTATATCATAAAATCCTAAAACATCTACTCTTTTGTATCAATCAATAAAAATTCATTTAAACCGTTCCCCGAAAATGGTGCCAAAATCTGATGGGGATTTAATTAAACCCTTAGTCTCACTAGACTGCGTATAGTATGAGTAGGGTATCGTTCCAAAGGGAACGGGGCAAATTTTATATTGATGTAACAACAAGTAAATAGATAGGTAATAATTTCAATTAAAATCATGCAATTAATGTAAATACTAAACTACTTAAAATATATTAAGTTAAGTTTGGATAATAGATTACTTAAAAGATGGGATGGACATACATTATAACCAAATAAAATAAGTTCATTTTTGAATTAATTAACAATTGTATGAATGATATGAATGGAGAATTTAGCCAAGATTCTTTAAAGCAATTCTCATTGTCAATAAAGAATGTTCTTACTTAGAGTCTATAAGCATTCTCATGTCATTATAGAGATAAATAAAAACTATGAAGTTCTATGCCAATTCTTTAACCCCTTAAAGTGAATTCCTTATCTCTAAGTGAATTCAATGCTTTAAGTAAATTCATTTAACTTTCCATCGAAGAATTCCAACTCTCATTGTGAATTAAATGACTAACATACTTAATATGGTGATCAAGCATACTAAGCAAATCAAAGCACTTAAACAAACTTAAATCATACTTGATACATAAATAAAATAAACATTCAATAGACAAAGATAAGTAGATGAATAACAACTTAAATTAAATAGTTATACTGTACCAAAAGAACTTAGCCATAAACAAAATTACAATGAAGATGAAATAAGAGAAAAGAAAAATCACTACCCAGGGTTTACTTTCTATTTTGAACTTCTAATAAATCTCTTATTCCTTTGGCTTTGCTCTTTTGTCATCCTCTAAAACCAAGTGAAATGAAATTGTCCAAAACAACTAAAATGTTCTTAAGAAAATAGTAAAAGAATTTGTTGATTATTTTTCTCTCTAGAGTTTTTCTCCAATCTTCCCTTTTTTAACTCTACAGGTATGTCTCTTAATAGGTCACGAAAGCTTGCCTCTGAAAGGACATAATGTATGGTAGAAAACTCAAGTGCAGAAAATACACCGTTTGGGAAACAATGCCTTGTCCGACTCGTGAACACCCTCACGAGTCATGATCTTCAGCTTCTCTTCAAGACTCATAAACATCATCAGACTAGTGAACACCCTCACGAGTCGTGATTCACTTCACGACACGTGATCCTGATGCTGAGTCGTGATCTCCTTCTTCGAACTTTCACCATCTTCTTCATTTTCTTCACACTTCACCAATTTTATCCTAAAAACAAACATAAAGACATAAATTGGACATGAACACATAAAAATACATATAATATTACATACTTAACTGCATAAATAAGAGAAAAACACACATAAAAAGGTAGACATTTTACATGACATCAGCGATGAGTCTTCACTTGTTCAATTAGGGCCCGAGGCATATAGAATTTAGACAAGAATAAAAAAGATCTTCCCTAATTATTGCTTGGGGCATGCAAATCAAGTTAACTTGGTTGCATTTGATTAGCGCCTGGGGCATGTACAACCAAATTGCTGAAAGCATGTCATGACTAGCGCCTAGGGCATACAGAGTCAAGACATTTCATCAAACTTGAATGCTAATGTTATCTTGTTGGTTATTCTTTCTAAGATATTTGGTTTTTATGTTTGAGTTAACACTCCACTAGTGATGTCCTCGGTAGACGTGCATCTGTCCACTAGGGAATCATTTGGCATGTATAGAATTAAACCCACTGAGCATACTTCTGGGGTGGTGAAACCCATTTTTGTTGCCTTTTGCTCTGCAATTTCCATATTAAAGTTTCCCTCGCTCTAAGAAATGGTGATAATTGCTTTGGTTTTTCTTATTGTTGATGAAGTAAATATTTTCCCCCTTGGTGTGGTTTTGAGTACTTGATGTAAAAGAAGCTGGATGTCAATATACTACATATTGAATTTTACCTCTTTTATTGTCGTTGTTATCATTAATGTTTATTAGCTTTATTTTATAATGACATAGTTATTTTTAAGTTATTATTAAGTACACTCATTCATCTTTTTGGCTAATGAAAGCATGAATAATATAAGACATATAAATAATACATAAAATAATAAAATAAGTTGTATACAATCCTATTTTATATGCATCAAAATTTTAATAGAGTATAACTCCTTAATTACAATAAATGATCAATCATTGGGAGGGCCCTGGCCTTGAAGCTCGATGGTATACTGGTCCTGATAACATTCTGAATGCTGATGGCCTAGGAGGTCGGGCTAGAGCCATAGCTTGAGGTGCAGGAGGTGTCTGTTCACTTGTCTAATCAAACACAAACCTGAAACCTTACAGTGCTGAAGTCAATGGCTGGAGTATCTATAATATCACCTCAGAAAGCATATTTGATCCCTGGCCCACCTATATGATTTCTTAGGAGTAACCCTCCAAATACCTCATCACACCCCCTTTTAGGTACCCAATGTACCTCCTTAGTTGCTTATTAGTCTTAGTCATCGTCTGGTTTTATGAGCCTCTGCCTCGATACGGGTTTTATCCCTGGTTTTATGAGCCTCTGCCTCGATACGGGTCCCCTAATACCTGAGCTGAGTGAGGGAGTTATCCACCACCTGAAAGGACTCATAAAACCTATGCCCTTTAGCCTATATATCTGCCTTGAGGTCTTGTACCACTGTCTGTGGTGTTTACATGAGTGTTGGTAGTGCCTGTAAAGACTATATAGCAACAAGCATGGTCCTTTGTGTCTCCTCTATTGCATCTAGTCTCCTAGATATATCATCCAAAGCTAAAGGTGCTTGAGCAGAAGGTGACAGAGCCTGTGGCAGGGGTGCCATCAATGTAGATGCCTTTAAGTGTCCATAAGGTGGAGGAGTGGTAGAGGGTAAAGCTCTAAGGTGCTTGTATGGATTGAACCTCATGGCTGCAAATCTTTGTTGTTTGAGTGGAGATCGAACGTAAGCCGATGTAGGGGGTAAACTACCTAAGAGGTCATGTAAATCAAGCTGTATATCAAAAGCATAGTCAAATTTTGACTCTGCTCCCTATAAACTCTCTACCTCCTGAGGCTCATCTGCTTATACATCCTACTGAGGCAGCTTCTCCTGATGCTCTATAGAAACCTCCTCAGCTGCCTGACCCTGAGCATCCTGCTCTGGCATATGATCTGGTATAATAGGATTAATTTCACATCTATCTTGGGTCTCAGGCACCGTCAGCAATCTGCATTGGCCTTTTTGGCCCTATATAGGGTCTACCATACTCATATTGATGGTTGATTGTAGGCCAATGTATATGTTCTCCTGAATGTGATCCTCGAAGTGACCCTCCTCTAGTTCGAGCGATATGAGTAGCCTTGTGATGACACCGTCTACACATACTTGTGTCCTTGGAATGGTGCTGACTCCTATCAAAGTCGAGATGATCTCATCCCCCAAAGGCTGGTAACATTTACTGAGATGACATTACCCAGACTCTTATTACATCCAAGGTAAGAAGAAGATAGAACCTTCTATAAGTACCTATAAATCTTAAGAGCCAGCATCGTGCTCTTCACCTTGTCTGAATCACATTAACTCTAAGCAGTGTGACAGCTCTCTAACTATCTCTGTCCATCAGCCTCGGAGGTCTGACAGTGTCTGGTTTAGAAAGAAGTCCCATAGCCTTTACAAATTGTCATTCGATGATATTGAATGGTATGCCCAAAGCTCTAAATTATACCGGACCCTCTCTTGTGTTAGACCACTAGTATAGTCCATACCTTAGGGTAGCCAATGGCTCCTGAGTCATGCTTGCATATGTCTTGAAGGCTGGAGCAAAGAAGTCAGTCTACCCGACATTGGCTAATAGCCTGTCAGCCTCTTTTAGTAAACCAAACTCCTATAGGAACTATCTGGACATATACTGGCTAGCTTTGAATTAAATGTGGCTCAAAGCTTTATATGTAACAACCTACTCATCTATCATGTAATGTAGCACTAGCTGTGAGGGCTAAGGATGTGCTATCCTATAAGGCATCCTATAAAATATGATGTTTTAGGTCATGCTCATCTTACACCATAAACAAAATAAGAATGGAATTTAGCACACATGCATGAAAAATAAGGCAAATACATTAGTTGCATGCTTTTCTAGAAATAAATTATGACAATATTTTGACTATGGATATGACTGCCCCCTATAAAAAAATATACATTTAAAGTAATTCACAAGCCATTATGGCTACTAACAACATATTTCACATTATTCAAGAAATTTTGACAAAATTATGAAAGCATTCTAGCTAGGAGTATGACTGCTCTCTGCATAAGAATATGCATTTAAAGCAATGGTAACAAAACATAACACAAAACCTCATGGCCACAAAGTAATAGTTTACATTTTTTTTGAGAAATGAAACAAAAAATTGGCAGCATTCTAGCTAATAATGACATGCCTCCCTATACAAATATTACCTTAAAAGTACACAACAAGCCATAGACCATTAAGGTCACCAAACAATACAAATTCCTTATATTCATGCTTGATATAATATCAAAGATAAAAGAAATTCCTCCAAGAGTCTAAAACTTATGTACATTATTGCCTAAATTATAGATTCCAAGTGCTCATACATAAGGTAACATGCAAAAGGTCATATACGTTATGTTACTTACACTACATGATATTATTCATTTCTAACTAAAAAAAGCATGTATAACATCAAAAACATATTGAATACAAATACAATAGCAAGTGCTCATGCCTATAATGCATAGAACTAAAGTCTACTAGCCTAAGTTTTACTCTAACCTAAGAAAAAGTAAAAAATACAAAAATGTTAAACTATACTTACTTGAGAAGAGCAAACAGAAAAAAATAGGAAAAGATAGGAAATTTAGGTTTCTTGAAGTGCACCTCATTCCTAGGAGTCCGTAGGCATAAACAAATTGCAAAATGGACTGCAAAATAGACGTCAGACGAAGAATAAATGCTTGAAAAACCATTGAGAGGAAATATTTGCCAAAAAAATGGAGTTTTGAATAGAAACTGAAAGAAAACCCTTTTATATTGCCAGAATCATGTGAGGGATGGGCTGGCTATCCCTCACCTAGTGATAGATGGGACGTATAGGTTGTCCCATCCCTCATGTCAAAAAGACCATTTTGCCTTTCATTTTTATTTTTCACATTTTAACTCCATCCTGTTCAATTTTTTATCCTTTTTTCTCAATTTTTTATTCTCTATCAATCTAAAATTAATTCACAATATTATTGACACTCATTTTATAGGCTTCAATATTATTTTTATAATATTTATGGATTTTATTATACATTTTTTTTGAGGTTTTATAATACTCCTAGAATTTAATTATTTTGTTGTGGAATTATCAATTTTTGTGCTATAAACATCATAAATCTTCAAGGCTTGGACACTGAGATCATCATTCTTTTTACAACACCTACAAAATATAAACCGATACAAATGCCCAAATATGTACGTGCAATGCATGGGTCATGTAAAATTGTGATTTTTGGCCTTCTAATGGCAAGGGAGAGCTGGCCATGGCTCACTAGGGTTAGGGACGTGTGACGCCCCTAATAAGGACTTAAGAGAATGTATATGCATTTTAAGGACAATATTATTGATATATGTTAAGTTAGTTAATGAATTATGGGTTAAGGACATAAAGGTAATTGTTTAGAAGGATAAAGGGTAACATGGTCATTTTAAACTAAGTTGTGTGTGATTAATTTTGAGTAAATATAAGTTAAGGGACCTAATTGAAAAGTGAAAAAGAGATTTTAATGGAAGAAATATGATAATGAAGTAAAGTAGGGAGTTAAGTGCAATTTTTACAAAAGTCAACTAGTGGTCTTTTAGGATCTAGACACCTAGTCTTCTATAATGGTTTTAAGAAAGGAAGAAACCCAAGATTTCTATGGGTGATGGCCAGCCACCACAAAGGAGATTTAGGTCACCATTTTCTCTGAAAAAATCAAATTTTCTAACCCTAAATAAACCCTAAAATCTAGCCATAGCTTTTGAGAGGAAAGAGAAATTAGAGGTTAGCTTCCTTAAGGAAAAGATCCTCTATTCTCTTATTGTTTTTTCTTCTAATTAAATATTAATTTGAGATATTAGATGAATCTCTAAGAATGATAAATAGTGATTTGTTCTGAAGAAAGAGAGAGAAGCAAAGGCAAGGAGCAAAAGGGGCAAAAGCTTGAAGGAGATAGTCATCAAAGAGGTAAGGGAACTTTGATATATTTGAAGGTGTTATATATATGTATTTAATGATTAAAGAGGTTAATTTAATGGTTTTAAGTAGTTAATTCATGAATATGGGTTAGTTGGGTATAAAGATTGGGATAGGAGCATAATTCTTCTAGTTAACAAAATTTGTCCTAGCGTTCACTAGACCTATTCAAATTGTTTTGGCTGTATCTAGAGTGTGAGAGCTCGAAATTGAGTAATTCTAGTTGCAATAGAAACTAAACTCATAAAACTAAGTTTCATAAGAAGATACCAACGTTTTTTTCAACATCAATGATAGTCAACAGTTAGCTTGAACCCAAACCTAGTCTGCTGCCCTATCATGGGGAGCAGTCCTAATTGTTTGCTGAATATCTTGGGATTTATAAGGCCCAATTGTGTAATTTTTAATGTTTTAGAAACTATAAATATAGAGTAACAAATTTTTAGAAGAATATTTTGGGTGAATCTATCGGAAGGTATGACAAAAATGCAAAATAAAATGAACTAGGGAAACTGTCTTGTTTCTGTCACAAGTAGTGTAGGGTGTCAAGAGTTGTGTCATGTTGTTCTTTATCACGAGTAGTGCAAGGTGTCACGAGTCATGTAGGGTGACACGAGCTATCCCTTTTCCCTTCTTTTCTCTTCATTTTCAACTTATTTCCTTGATAGAATTAAAGGGTTTGGTCAATTTAACCATGAACAACCAACTTATAATGTGATATGAGATGCATTGAAGCCTAGAGGGGTGTGTGTGTGTGTATACACACACCTAAGTTAAAATGAACACAAATATAAAGAAATCATGAGTTGGAATATAAGAGACAAAAGAAGACTTATAAGCCAAATATGTGCATGTGTATGTGTGTGTGTGTATGTGTATATATATATAGGTATATAGGTGCATAATATTAATAGGTTATAGAACTTGTTTAATAAATAATAGAACATTAAGGGGTGTTATAAGGAAATTGGGACCCATAAGTTGAATTCAAGAAATTGCCAAGCTCATATATCAAATTGTATGTTGTAAGCTAATATGATTAGAATATATGACTACCAAGAAGGGCATAAATATGTATACTTGAAGATGCATGTGTATATAAGAGTACATAGGGATATATAAGACTAATGATGCTCTAATTAGGTGAAGTAGACATTATAGATGTACGAAGGTGTTCATATTTTTAGGTATATGCATTTATGCTCCAACTACATTATTGTAGATAGGTATGAATATTGATATATGTATACATATGTATGTGTATATTGGAATACATTGGATTTATATATATATATGTGTGTGTGTGCGTGTGTGTGCATAATATCACTAAAAGAAAAATTCTCTTTAACGAAGAAAAATTCGGTCTTTAAAAGTTAAAATCCGGTCGTTAAAACACTACAATGACCAAAAAAATCCAATCTTTACTGGTCGTTAAAAGCCCCATCGTTAATAGTATAGACGATCGAATTTATATTCGATCGTTAAAGGTATTAACGACCGGAACAAATCCAGACGTTAAATATAAATTTTTAGCGATAGGATTTCCCATTTGCTAATTGTGTTCTACTTTTAACAAAGGAAATTGCATTTTACAGGGAATAAATTTGTATTTTTTCCTAATTTTAAACTTTTGGTCTTTTACGTTTTATTTTTTATAAAACAATTGTGAATTATATTTTGGAGGCAATAAAATTTATATCCCTCTATTTTCTTAAAGACAGTAATGACCGAAATTATAATATTTCAACGATGAATTTTATCCTCTCGTTAAATAATAACAAAATTTAAGATCTAATGATCGGATTAAATTCCCTTTGCTGTTTCTATATTATTACGACCGGATTTTTATCCCTTCGTTAATTTTTGGTCGTTAAAAATCAATTTTTTACATCACATGTGATGTATTAGGCATAATATAATAGGTTCAAATATAAGTATGACAAGTATATGCATAAGATGAATCATATAGGCATATGTGTTCATGCATATATATAATAGTCTTTATATGGATGTAACTCTTATGAACATATCATATAGTCATGGTAATGATCATGTATGACTAAGAATGTTACAAGTTGAGCATGTGAGCTATATAAATGTTTGAGATTATACATGGATGCTCTAAGCTATGCTATTATGATTTCAAAAGGATATTAATATATGTTCATATGTATATGAAGGTAACTTGGTTGTAATAACATATAGAAATTTATGAACCAATATATGATATTATTCTCAAAGATATGTTATAATTGAGTTAAAGGCATATAAGACAATAAGAAAGAACTAAAGATAATTAAAGCAATCAGTTACAGTGCTTGCATCTATGTCTAGATTGTGGATAGATAGGCATGCCTATGAGGGTATCTTGCAGCTACTACAGCATAGAATTGGCCCTATTTAGGTCCAAGATATAGAATTGGCCCTATTTGGGTCCACGATACAAATTTGGCCCATTTGGGTCTACAAGACAGATTTGATCCCGATTGGATCATAACAACCCCATTTGGGTTCTAGTCGACCCCATTTGGGTCCACTTGACCGGTCAGACAATGCAGTTTCATACCTTCGGGTGCTACAGTTAACCCATTATCAACACTCTTAGGGAGGAGTGCAAGCTTATTATAGGATACAAGAAAAATAATATAAAGAGTAATTTAATAAGATGATATGCCAATTTACACCATGATCTAATTTCCAGTATCATTATTTATATGCGGACTCATGTATAGTATAAGAAGAATATGAAAAAGAATATAGCTATGTTTATAATACATGCATATTGTATGTTTGAAATACATGTAATGTACTATAGAAATACATGTAAGGTACTATAGAAATACATGTACATAACCATCACCATGAATACCTAATGTTTTCATTATTTAAGACTATTGTATTTACATGCTTGTCTACATGCAACGATGAGCACATATAATAAGTTACTGGTTGTCATTAATTCCATTATAAACTTGTCATCTTTGTAAGTAAGTCTTTATTATTATTATAAAAATTTTATATTGTGACTCCATATTGTATTTGACTAACATTATGCCTATGTGTGTAAGCTTTTGGTAACTACAGTAAGAGATTATTTTCCAATATTTTTTCTTGTTCCCTACTAAGCTAGTAAGCTTAGCACAAATATTTTTTTGTGTAGGTACTTCAAGTTAGATTTCTTCCTAGTGAGAGAATATCTGCTACAACAAGGCCAACACTAGGAATATGAAGAGTCTAAGTATGTAGTTGTATTTTTTATTGTCTATGTAATCATTATATTGTCTTATGTAATATGAGGAACATGATAAGAGCCAATGTAAAATATCTTAAAGCTTCCTTTGTAGATATTTTTTGTGTATTTATATATGTTATATATGATAGTATGTGCGATTGTAGGTATCAATTGAGATTAGAATAGTCTTTACAGGATGAGCTGTGGCCCACCACTTTTTATAAATAATGCCCTTTTTCTTTGATTTTGTGTCATTAAATTTTCAACTTCCAAGAAACTTCCATCAGGTAATTTTCTCTCTTCTTTTTTTTTTCTTTTCTTGTCTTTCATTGTCTTTTTCTTTATTTATTTCCTCCTGTCATGTCTGCATCTTTTGAGTATTTAAAAATCTCATAATCATGACTATCGAACTTATGAAATTACACTAATTACTGGATGACTCAAAAACTTGGGAAGACCCCCTATTAGCCCCTTATTTAAGTATGAGATTTTTTAGAAGAGTCTCTCTAGATAAACACCTCGTGTCTGTTGTACTTTAATTTTGGTACCCTAGGTTTCACGTATTTCGGTTCACTCACCAGGAGTTAAGCCCCTTACCTAAAGAGTTTGCTGCTGTGGTGGGCATTAGGTCTAATCTTGATGTTTGACCATTTTTACCTTCTCCTATGGTCACTTATCACAAAGAGGTAGTCTATATCCTAGATATCCATCCCTCTGAGGCCAGGGGTCTACTGCCTTAAGGAGAGACTTTCCCACTAGAGTGGCTTATAGATGTGTTACCTAACTTCGACAATGTCCCTACCTTTCATTCTGGCATGGTGTTACTCTACTGTCTTTCTTGATGTCTATTGATGCATGCTGGCAATCCCATGACTGTGGACTATGGATTATTAAATGTCATTACTGGCATCCATTGAGGGTATAACCCTTTTCCCCTGATTGTGGGAGAGACCATCACAGGCTTAGATGACTTTCATCATAGGCTTTCTACTCAGAGTGGCTCTTCCTCCTTCTTGACACACAATTCTTTTCTTCTCCAGGTATGTCTTTGTCTTTTAAAGGTAACAAACCCCTTGTGGGTTTTCTTGTAAGCTTTTCTTGTTGAAATGCGCATCCTTTAGAATTTTTCCACATTTCTGTGCCTTACTTTTGCTTGAGATGAACCCAACTCACTCTAGTGGCTTCTTCCTTTCTTTCTTCAAGTATGGCTTCATGAGAAGTTACAGTTACTATCTGAGTCCCCTCCTTGAGTTAGAGCTACATAGATTTATCCTATAAAGCTTGTCACATCTCGGTGACTTCAGCATGAGTTTTAATCGGTCCAAAATGCCATCGACTAGCTTAGTTGATCCGTAGATGCAGTTATCAGGTTTAGGTGTCACTGGCTACTTGTTGTTTCTATGGTTATGAATGGAGAGTCAGGGTGCATTCCGCTTTACAAACTTTGGCAAGCCACTTTTTATAGCACCACCCAATGTGTTCGCTAGTTTGGAGGCTGATAGGACATTGTTAGGCGACCTTTGGGTTTTCATGGATGCATGTTCACAATTTATTTTGTGACTGACTATTATCGAAGAATTTGGGCTTAGCTTCCAGTGAGGACCACCATTTCTGACGTGAGCACTTGGGATTCCACTACCTCCAACTCTTACAAGCGATGGGTTACCAGTCTAGATGCTGACAATAGACTTTCTCACCTGAGGCACCTGGATGGAGAGAGAGACATGATGTTGATATATTAGGTCTAACACTTCCATAGATTTTGCTTTTGTTTTTATTGAACATATGATAGAAAATGTTACTTTTAGATATTTAGATGACATTTATGAATACATGCATGACATTTCATTTCTAGTTTTGATACACATGATCAATATTTTTCTTTATCACAAAACATATATTATTTAATCCTAGAATAAAGCTTTAAAGCATCATTAACTCTTATTGCCAATCAACCCTCTTGGATTTTCTTGATTGATTATTTTCTCTCAGCCTCTAATTTTTGCCTAGCATGCCTTTTTTTCAGTTTTTACCCTAGTGAAGAGCCTAATTTTAGGAAGGCTGCCAATTTTTAGTTTTCAACTTGTGGGGCATTTATTCTCTTATTTTTCACTTTTTAGTCTTTAGCCATGGAGGCTTTTCAATCTATCAACATTCACAGGTTCTCAAAATTCATTGCCATTACTATCTGACAAAATAGCAGCAGCTTTGGATAATAGTTTCTTAAGCACAAAATGTCCTTCCCATGTGGGTCTAAATTTGCCTCGGATGTCCAAAATCTCAGGTCTTATATGTTTGAACACTAAGTTTTCTTCCTTCAAAGGGTGTTTCCTGACTTTTTTCCCAAATTAATTGGCTAACCTCTTATGATACACATTATTGTGATAATATGCCCTCATTTTTTCCCCATCAAGCAAGTTAAGCTATAATAGTCTCTACTTAACCCATTCCATTTCTAGTATCTCAGCCTTTATAACTACTCTTAAAGATTAATGCTCGATTTCTATGGGTATTACTACTTCTATTCCATAAACCAGAGGAAACATGTTGCTCCTATTAAAGTTCTAGCTGTGGTCCTATAACTCCATAGTGCAAAGGGTAGTTTTTTGTCCCAATTTGTTTAAGTCTGCACCATCTTGGCTAAGATTCTCTTTACATTCTTATTAGCTGCTTTGATGCACTTTTTACTTGAGGTCTATAAGGAGAAGACTTGTGATGTTAAACCCCATATATGATAAGCATTTATCTAGTTTCACCCAAGAACTATAGCCCATTATCTGAGACCACATGATGAGGCAATTCGTATCTGTATATTAGGTTTTCCCTACGAATATGGTCATATCCTGCACATCTACCTTTTTGAAAGATTCAGCTTTCACCCATTTAGGGAAGTAATCGATAGCTACTATGATGAATCTGTGCCCATTTGAGTCAGATGGATAGATCATTCACATAATGTCTATTCTCTGTATAGCAATTGGCCATGAAGATGTGAGATTACATAGTTTAGAAAAGGGTAGATGTTTCATATCCACATACTATTGGCACAGTTGACACTCTTTCACATACTTAGAGCAATCAGTATCCATTGTGAGCCAAAAGAAATCCTGTCTCGTTTTTTTAAAGCATTTGTAAAAGTTTTGAGAGTTTTTAAAGAATCATGAAAATCTTTAAGAAAAAGTAGAAAATTCATGATCAGAGTTTTGAGATCTGAACTTGCTATCGGTAAGACACTATTTTCTCATCATCGGGTAACCTTAGGTGACGGTGTCTACAACAGCTCAAAACCTTCGGGCACCTAAGATAGGGCATTAAGCATTCTTCTTTCACTAACCATTCACCCCTTATATAATAAACCACTAGAGATGAATCCCAAAACACTTTTGCAAACTTTGCCCCTTCAGACAAAAAAGCTCCCAATCCATATATGCAAGCTTCATACTCTGCCTCATTGTTTAAGGCTTTGTACCTTAACTTGTTAGCTAATAGCATCTTTGCTCCTTTCATGCTAACCAAGATTACTCCTACTTTTACTCCTTTATTATTCATATATCCATCAAAGTATATCTGCCATCCTTGCACTATTATGGCAATAACGTTTTCATCGGGGAATTCATAAGTCATCTCTACCCTTTAATGTTTGATCGGCTAGGAATTCTCCCATTGCTTTTCCTTTGATAGTCTTCCTAGTGATGTATTCTATGTCAAACTCTTGTAAGAGAATCAACCACCTTCCCATATTTCCTAACAATAAACGAGCTTTATGCAAATATCTAAGAGGATTTTGCTTAGCTACTGCTTAGAATCTATAAGAATGGAAGTAGTGTCTCAACTTCTTCGATGCCCATATGATCGCCAAGAAAATCTTTTTAACTTCTACATACTTTGCCTCATAAAATAGAAACTTCTTGATGAGGTAGTATATAACGTATTCAATCTCAAAATCATCTTTTCCCTACTGAACATAGCCCCTACTGAACTATCTTTTATTGATAAGTATAATATTAAAGGTTTACCTATTTGAGGCAATCTCACCACATGTGGATCCAATAAGTAGTCCCTGATGGAGTTAAAGGCCTTTTGACATTTTTCATTCCAAACCACTGGTTGGTCCTACCTAAATAGATTAATGATTGGTTCATAGATTAAAGTCAACTTGGCTATAAACCTGCTTATGTACTGGATCTTACCCAGGGAGCCTCTAACTTTTTTTCCTTTTTAGGGCATTAGCATCTCTTTAAAGGCTCTTACCTTGTTAGGATCTACTTCTATGCCTCTTTGGCTCACCATATGGCCTAAAAGGTTGCCTGAAGTAACTCTAAATATGCACTTTTTGGGGTTAAGATGAAGATTATACATGTTGATCTTCTGAAAAAACTTCTCTAATGCCTCAAAATGACCTTTCCTGGTAATTGACTTGATCATCATATCATCCAAGTACACTTTTACTTCTTTATGGATCAAATCATCTAAAAACTTGGTTGCCATCATCTCGTAGGTAGCACTTGCATTTTTTAGCCTAAAAGGCATGACTCTATAGGTATAAGTTCCCCACTCGATTATCAAAGTTGTTTTGATCCTATCCACTATTTTATTTAGAATCTAGTTATACCTGGCATACCCATCCATAAAACTGTACATGGCACAAGCAGTTGCACTATCAACGAAAACATCTATGTGGGGCAAAGGAGAATCATCCTTAGGATAGGCTTTATTCAAATCTATGTATCAAACACAGATCCTAACTCTTCCATCCTTCTTTGTTACAAGAACTACATTTTCCGACCATGTGGGGTATTTGACTTCCACTAAGAACATAGCCTCTATTTGCTTTTTGACTTCATCTTTAACTTTTTCAACCCATTCTTGCCTAAGTCTTCTAAGTTTTTGCTTGATCGACTTATACCCAGGATATATTAGAATGGCATGTTTAGCAATCTCTCGGTCTATTCTGGGCATGTACTAATAGGTTAAAGCAAAATTTTTTATATATTTTTTCAATATTCTCTCAAAATTTTCTCTCTCTTTAGGAGTTATATCTGATGCTAATAAAATTTCTTTTGGATTTTCTTTAGTTTTGAGATTAAATAAACATATTTTTATTGATTTAATGTCAAATATGAATGTTTTAAGATCATTATCATGCATATTGAAATCAGAAGACACATCACACAAGTAAGCAAAATTGTTTATCCCATTAATATAATCAAAAGCAAACATTGTTCTCATAAAAAAGCTCAAGAACATAAACAATATCAATAAAAGTGTCTTCTCTAATCTTATCAGCATCTGATGTCTCTCCAGCCTCTAGTTTAGCCTTGGATAATTCCTCAACTTCTATCTTTTCCTTGCCTTGTAGCTAGGTAGCAAGCAGCTTCTCCATCATAACCTCTTTTGGCACTTCTTCATCCCAAGCAAAGTGGTGTAAGAGAATCTCCTCATCCCAGAAACCCTTAGCTAGCTTGATGACTCCCTATTCCCAATCGAAGACATCATTGAACAGCTCAAATCCTGGCACCAGCTCACCCCCTATCATCTAGGGTTCATTCTCTTCATAATAGAGGCAAACACCTGAAGTTGGTATAAAATTTTGGGAAATGTGAGGAATCTCTTTTGTTTCTTCCTTTTCCTTATCCTTCTTACTATAACCTACAAAGCCTAATCCCTTTTTGTCCTTCTACCGTTTAGCAGCTATAGAGATCTGAGGCCCTTGAGAATTCTTGCCTAAAGTAGCACCAAGTAGAAAATTCATCTTCTTAAGCATATTATTCACTTGAGAACTAATAGAAAAGTTACCCTCATTCTCTTCATTATTGATGACTAACACATGAAACCTGCTAAATAGCTGTTTGGCTATCTCAAGCACAGACACTTAGTTCTCCCTTGTAGCTTTGATAGTCACCACCTGATCTTTATAGGGAATTTTAATCATTTGGTGCAATTTGGTTGGTACTCCTCCTAACTTGTGAAACCACAACCTTTCTAGAAGTATAGAGAAATTAGCTAGGATAGGTAAGACTACAAATTTAGCTTCAGTCTCAATAGGCTTTGTCTTTACTATAGCCTGGAATATCCCAGCAACCTACCTTTTAGAGTTATTATAGTTAGAGATAGTTAGATCAAACTTACTTAGTATGCTCTCATTCAACTCGAAAGCTGGAATCACCACTATGGGGCACACATTGACTGAAGAACCATTGTCCATCATCACACAAGTTGTGTGCTTATTATTAACCTAAGCCTTGATGTAAAGGGGAAATTTATGATTTCTTCCGTCTATAGGCAAGTCAGCATCAGAGTATACCACATACTCACCAGTTTCTCCCTTTACCAAGTCTAACAACTCAGACGATGAGATAGTTGTAGCAACAGTAGACTCACTCAAAGCCTCTACTAACTTTTGTCTATGTGAAGGAGATTGCCTCAACAAGCCCCAAATACTAATTTGAGCTTGTGTCTTTTTTAGTTGCTTAATTATCTTATCATCCTTAATCACTTTTTTTATAGACACCGTAGCAGGAGCTGGCTATCATTTGATCTTTAAGGCCATTCTTTTGCTCATTGTGATTGCCTGAACTTTCTTTTCTTCCTCTACCTCTTCCTCACATTCACTAGCTAAACTCCATATATCAATAGGCATCGAAGTTCCTTCGTCCTCACTTTCCATAGGAGTATCTCAACAAATAATCATAGAAACTAGTCAATTATCTTCAACTGGCTTTGTTACTTTATCGGTAGATCAAGTAACGACCAAGTACTCTTTCCTATACAAGTTCTTCATCGCATACCTCTTTAGTAAGCTAGACCCAATCATATACACGGTAGGGGGTATAACATTGTAACCTCCCTCCTTCTTCTTATCCCTTTTCTCAGGATTTGAAATTTGCTTGTTATCTATCAAGCTCTAAATCTTATTCCTCAGAGTATGACAATAATCAATCAGATGCCCCATGTGTTTATGGTATGCACAATATTGAAGTCCCCTATGATAGGGCAACCTTTAACTCTTTATAGGCCTCGACAGTAGAGGCTAAAGCTTCCCTTTTTTAACCAACCTATTCAAAACCCATGACAACAATTTGCCCAGGTCAAAATAGTGTCGCTAACTAGCCTCAGTAGTAGACACTTTTGTGGTCTTTCCAACTCTATTCTGCCTCCTACTGTTCCCAATAGCCTTATTATTATCAAAATTCCTTCTTGCACTACTTGACTTCTAGCCAAATGCTCTCCTTCAGCCTCTATAGCTATATCCTTGAATAACTCCCAATCATTCAAACCCTTTATCTTCAAACCATTTCTCAAGTATGGACTTGCATTCCTAATAAATAACCTAATCTTACCAGCTGTGTTAGGTTTTCTTTTCATCTCCATCACCCTATTCCTTCACCTGGTGAGGTACTTATGAAAAGACTCATTATGCTTCTATTGTAGTAACTCAAGATCCTTAAGGGTAACCTCTATCCTTATGCTGTAGTCATACTGCTTAAGGAATTCCTCAGTTAACAAATCCTATTCTTTTTTAGTTTGCCTATCCAAGCTATGGTACCAATCTAGTGCAAGCCCTATCAAGCTTAAGTTAAAGTATTCCACTTTGTGCTTCTTAGTCAAGGTGATACCTTTCATAATCAATGTGTGCTTCTTGACATACACTGAAGGATTTGAAATACCATCAAACCTTGCAAAATCAGGCATCTTGAACATTTGTGGTAGTGGCTCATCTCCATCTAAATCCCTATCCTTAGGGTCTATCCCTTTACCAGTAGGTAATAACCTAGACATGGCTTTAATATTTTCTTCCATTTTTCCAAAAGCTAGATCCTCAGTACTTGGACCTCTAATTTGCATGTTCATCACTAGAGGGACATAATCTTTATCCCTTTCTTCTATAAAGTCATCCTTAGTGTCTCAGAGCACAATAACATCAGCTGTGGCAACATTCCCAATGTGCATTGGTTCCGTTATCTTGCGAGCAGGTGTTATAGGCTAAGTTCTAACATTAGCTACTACAAAAGCGACCATCTTACCAATCATGGCCAACATCCTTTCCTTTAACTCCTACAGACGCCTATCTAATCTCCGATCAAAGTCATCCCTCACTACTGAAGGCCAAATAGGAGTAACATTTATCCTTTCCCTTAGGAATGGAAACCTTACGGTGGTGTCATCAACCACTCTCCTAGTCTCATTTCCTCTTTCAGTCTCATATAGTTCGTCATTTGCCATTTCTAAACTTGTTTCTTGATTGCTTTCTAACAACTGACTTGAACTAAACTCAGAATTAACTTTTAAACCTAAATCCAAACTTGGTCTTAGTAGACTATTTATAGATCTCCAAACCAGGCATCCATCAGACCCTTTGGACCACCTAGATGAGTCTATGATCACTACAAAAGTTAGATGTTAGGAGTGATGCATTGCAAATGATGTATAAGCATGGTATATACATGATGCATGAATGCAATGCATGATTTTGTTAGGAATCAATCACAATCACACATAAGTATAACAATAGCCATCTAACCTTATTGCTCCTACATACGAGGTTGTGTGATCTTTTTCCTAGGTGGGCTTAGCCTATGGGTCAACAAGGTACCCAATCGATGTGCATGCTACATAGTGAAAAATCAGCAGCATAACCTCTCTAATTGATAATGCAAGCGTATGGGTTTTAACCATTATGTATTTTTACTAACTCATACAAATTTGGTTGGGCCCATCGAGGCATAGTAGTCTATGATTGGTACCTTTCTAATATGTTTAATTTTGGTTAATACATAAGGGTCCACATAGCAAGCAAAAAAATTATTATGGTTATACAACCTAAGGGAAGTTGCTATTGTCATTACATGGGCTTTAGTCTAGGGTGATGAAAATTTAGGGCTACCAAAGCATTGTCCCTTCCATTAGGTCTAGCTCATCATGAGTATAATGACCAATAGGTCACCATTTGGTACTAGACATAGGTTGGTGGGTCTCCTAGACACCTTTCTACATTGAGTGAATGTAGGGCATGCATCAGGATAGCTTAGGGGCTAAAAAGGGATGCCTAGGTTAATTCTAAGGCTCTAAGATGAATACAAGGAATGCAGCTTAGAAAAGAGATAGGACTACTGAATAAAACCTAATTATAATAACTTAACTAATATCTTTTTTGGAGTAAGGTCTCTTTTCTCCCTAGTGGAGTTACCATTGTGACACGCATCGAAGCCAACACTATCTTCTAGTTGGGTTCTCGGAAGCCCTTTTTTAGGGCTCAAGACTGGAGGAGGCTCACTTTAACTCATAAATTGGTCACTTTACAATAAAAAGGATCAAGCCCAATTTATTATTGGTAGTCAACCCATAAAGGCATCTACTAATGTGCCCCATCTCCTCTCTCATACGATGTAAGCTATAGAATTTAAGTAAACATCCCATTCAAACAAAAAGCAATAAATACTTAAAATAAAATCCTACTTAAAAATTATTACACAAGCAAATTGTCCCACAACATCAAAGCATAAATAAATATACATACATAAATCGAGAAGTTAGTTTGGATTGGGAACATTGGTTCCCTCATACACATTTTACAAAAATCATGAGTTTGTCCTGTGTGAACTTGGGCTAAAAAATCGAACATTGGTCCATGTTTCGGAATAAAACCTAATTGATTTAATAGAAAACATTTTAATACCTTTTTATCTTATTGTACACAAAAATCTTGTTTTTACTAAATATTACAACCCAAAAAAATATATATAATACATCCAAAATGAAATATCAAATAAATGAAAATAATGGTAAAAATTAAATAATAAATAAACAAAACCATAATGAATAAATAAAATAGTAATTAACCGAAATAACCAAGGAGTAAAGATGGTGACCAATTTTGAAGCACGACTTTCCATGGAAAAAAACCATAAAAATCCTTCATAGCAAAGGTACCAAACAATCGAAAAATCATACGAAAAGGACAAATTGATTAGTATCCTAGAACACCATGATAAAAATAATTATATGCTCATTTACACAAATAAAATAGACTTAGGTATTGAATCACATTATATAGACACAAAATTACATCAAATAATGCATAAATATGATAAGAAATAAACATATGTGTAAAAACATATAAAAGCATAAAATTTATGTAAAAAATGCCTCAAAATATGCTCTCAAATGGCCAAAACAGGTGAGGGGTGGCCTCAAGGAAGCAAGAGACAGGGAAAAGAGACAAGCCTCGAACATCTCATATATCGAATGAAAGATGGCCATCCTTCAAGTTGTCTTCCTATTCGTCACCTCGGGATAGAACTAGAAATGCAGTTTTTATAGGAAAAATGCAGAAATCATTTAAAATGGCTTTCTAGCCTTGGATATGCATCCTTAAGGACCTAAATCATGTCTAAAATAATTTATCACAATCAAACGGACATCAACTACACTAAAATCATATAATTACAAAATTAGAAAAATAAGAGAAAAAATTCACATGTACAACAACGGAGTAATCTAATAACCTATCATACCTCTAATATATTTAAGAGTCCAGACACACATCACATCTCAATTAAACACATAAAGACTATCCTAATCTCTCTTGTTACCTGTTATCATATGCACTATCTTGTATAACATAGATCATTACATAGAAAAGATCTACAAAGAAAGCTTTAGGTTAATTACATTGGCTCTTATCCTATTCTTCATATTACATAAGACAATATAATGATTACATAGACAACAAAAAAAAATACAACTACATACTTAGACTCTTCTTATCATTATTGTTGGCCTTGTTGTAGCGAATCTTATCCCACCAAGAATAAGTGTAACTGCAAGTACCTACACGGATAAGCACCCGTACTAAGCTTACTAGCTTAGTGAGGAACAAAGAAATATAATTTGAAGATAATTTCT
>JBBPFJ010000051.1:123991-200894 GCA_037975025.1 Excoecaria agallocha
AATAGTATCCAGGCCATAACTCTCTCATTAGTTTGTACTAGCCCTCTTGCCTCTGTATCAGATCAACCATCCTTATAGTGAGCATGACCTACATGTCTACAAATATGTCCTCCTAGAGTTGTAAACCAAGTGTCCTCTCATCTACCTCTAGATCCAGTAATAATCGAGTCACCACTCCCCCTATACATATCTAGGATATCAGTTGGATAGCAACTCTTAGCAGGGTAGTGATGATATCATGTGTAATATCCACCCTCCTACCTTTATACATGGCCCACAACTAAGCTATTTTAACCGTATTGATGGACCCAGGATTGCCGATGCAGCTAAGGTATAAAATAGCTAGGATCCGCTGGATGTACTTTAGTACCTGTTTTTTTAGCATTGTGCTCTTGACCCTATTCAACTAGTACATGGCTTTGAGAAGTGTGATAGCTGCTTAGTGCTTTCGGTCTATACCCTTCTTTGGGTTTAAGACATCTTGTACTATTAGAAGTCTTATCATCTTTGTGTCACTGTGTGATGCTATACTAGGTGCCCCTTACTCTGAACTGGACTACCCCCTCCTCTGTGTTTGATCTATAGTAGACTTCGTACTTTAAAGTAGCTAAGAACTCCCTGGTCACATCGGGGTATGTTTGAAAAGTTGGTGTGAGGAATGTTGTTCACCCTATAGTGACCAATAATCCATCAACCTCCTCAATCATCCCCATAGTCTATAGACATTATCGGGACATTAACTTGCTGGACCAAAACTGCACTCGAGATAAGGCTTAATACCTATTAGCCTATCGAGGAGTCATCCACTCTGGTGTAGGTGGAGCTGGTGTAGCCAAAGCACCTCTGTATGGCATTTTGTAAAAAGTAAGTATTAGTTTTCTAGAGTTAACTTAGGCTACAAGTAAGTTAAAATGAATTTATGAAAAATTTTGGCAGCATGCCGGCTTAAATCGGTGCTAGCCCATCCATAGAGAATTGTGTGCTAGGTGCCTTAACACAATTTACAAAAGCCTAAGACCGTTATGTTAGAGAGTATGCCCTAGAGCCCATGTAAAAGGGATGAATTTCATATGTATGAATTTATATTCTTAATAAAAGGTATTATTCATTTATTAATGTTATGTTTAAATACATGAGTTTGTAAATCTTAAATTAATAAATGAAGTCCTTGATATTATAAACACAGTGCAAAGGTAATCATGAAAGTGTTCATGATATGAGGTGTCTATTGCATGCAAATGTTTTAATATCTAAATATCCCTAGTCATAGAATTAACAAGATAGGACATTGTTAATTCTGATAGACTAGCACATGTTATGCTTCTTGAATGGTTCAAGCTGTGGTTCTCATAACTGTGATTATGAAAGATAATTAAAGCTAACATGTGGATGCTTGTTAGAAGAACAAGTTCATTTGAGACCTGTAAAGAGAATCCTCACATGGATATTAAATCTATGTCAATGAGGAATCTCTTCATATCGATTGTGCAAGTATCCTTAGACTTTAGATCACCAAAGTTATCTTAAGTAGCAAGTGGTATATTTTGACTCCATAACTGATTATTTCCAACTGGGAGTGGACATAGTTAGGAGATTGGGTATATCATAACCTACTTGAAGATAGTTGAGTGATTGACAAAGGATTCACCATCCTAAATTTAATAAGGGAAGTTATCTCGCATGATTTTATAATTGCCTTGTTTAGAGAATCTCTAGCTATAATATATGCCAAGATTGATAGAGATCCATGAAGGGAATTTTAGGAACAATGATTAAATTAATAAAACACACATAATTAGATTTGTATGATTTGATAGAAATCCATACTCAGAATCTAATTGAGATAAGAGTGGTGGAAGGAGTAATTGCACGGTAATTGTTTCTATGGAAGGGCATAGCCAAACCACTTGACTTTCCTGACATTTGGGTAGTCATGATGCCTAGCTAAAGGCCAATCATGACTTGTATAATAGTGTATCAAGAACATCAATAGGGATTGATAAACTGATTTAAAGAAGTTTAAATCATGTGAGTTTTGAAAAGAACTCACAATTACATATTATACTGCCAATATGGATAGGAACCCAATAGGTCACACAATTATAGAGAAAAGGATAAAATGGTAAAATGACAAGGATAATAATATTTGATATTATTATGGGGATAGAGAAGTGAATAAGATAATAATTAATTAAAGAGTTTAATTAATTATGATCAAGTAAAATTGTTCGCAGAACTTTTTTGAAATGTTCTATAAAAATGGACCTAATTGAAATAATGTATTTCATAATTAATTATTATTGAACTATAAGTGTTATAGGGATGATATAATAATTAATAGATCCATTGGAGGAATTACAGAGGCCCAAAGAAGTGAAGTTGTCGCATAAACCCTCCAAAGGTTACACGCCAACTACAAATAGAAGTCCTTAGAGGCTTAATTCTTGGGCCAAAATAAATTAAATATATTTCATAAGTGTTATGGAGCCTAAATATTTAATTTGGTTTGATTTGGAATTCATTTGGGTAATTAAATCCAGGTATATGCATAAAGGGCTTAGTTTGTGGGTTTTGTGCATAGTCTTTTGTGAAAGAGCTTAAATTGGATTTAATTGAGCCCAAATAAATTATTAATATTTCTAGAAGCCTAATTAATATTTTTCCAGCAATTTTAAAGAGTCCAATCCTATTATAAAGTTGGATTTTTAACCTAACTATAAAAATCCAAGTGATAGGGTATTAGGGTTAAGTATGAACAATTAAGAGAAAAGTTTTTCTCTCACTCAAAAAGCCCTAGCCACCACCTTCCCTAGCTAGCATCTAGGGTGTTTTGGCCAACCTTTGTTTCTCCCAATTGTTGGTTCATTCTATCCTTCTCTTATGTGGATTACTCATTGGAGGTGTTCGATTTTGGACACTGTGGT
The DNA here is from genome assembly GCA_037975025.1 of Excoecaria agallocha. NCBI lineage: Eukaryota > Viridiplantae > Streptophyta > Magnoliopsida > Malpighiales > Euphorbiaceae > Excoecaria > Excoecaria agallocha. The sequence goes on from JBBPFJ010000051.1 coordinate 126,916, forward strand.
TTGCGACAACCCGGTGAGAAGGAAAATCAATTGTTCAACAAAAATCAAAGGTGATGTTTCTTATTCTCATTAATATGTATATTGTCAAATCATGGCAAGATCAGATTTATTGGTTAAAAATTTTAAATTTCGCTAATGTATGAGATGCATGTAACTGATAATTTTCAATACGTTAGTGGGCAATTTAGCAAACATACACGATGATCGAGGTAAATTTCATTTAAGCATCTATAAAATTCTAACAAAATATCGGCAGCATTCTCACTAGGAATGTGCATGCCCCTTGCACAACTAAAGCATTAAAAATACCATAGGCCATAAATGGTCGCCAAGCAAAGCATTATTTTGCTCCAATGTCAAGGTAATAGGGCTATCATTTCAGTTCTTTTATTGTAACATTTTAATCTACATTGATGTGTTGTTAATTTTATAATGTGCTCACAAGGCTTCTCTACAATTTCTAAGGCTGATCTATAACTAAACTACCTTGATACATTATTAAAATTATGCTAAATATTAAATTGCATGTTCATCACTATGCATATTAGATTAAAACTCAGAAGATTAAGCCAAATAAGTTCTATAGGAAGTAAGCAACATAGAATGGCATTCATATAGGCTAAAATAGAATAATGGAAACATGACAAAAAACGTAACTACATTGTAAATTTAGTTCTACTTAGATGCAATACAAAACCAAAAAATAAAAAGGAAGAGAATCAAGAAAAGAAACACTTACTTGGAATGGAGAAAACAAATAAATAAAAATGTGATAGAAGTTCAAATAATTGGTACCTCAAGGTGCACATTGATTTAAGATGAATTTTCAAGCAAATGGTACACAAAAAATATCAAAAAATAAGGGAGAAAAGCAAGAAAAATAGAAAGAAAGTCACTAAGAAAACATTAATGACAATTACAGAGGGAGAGAGAGGAAGAAGAAGAAGAAGAAGAAGAAGAAGAAGAAAATCCAACTTTTTCAAAATTTCGAGCGACACCTCATGTGTCCTGTCTTTTAGCACTTTTTTTTCCTTTTTTTCTCTTTTTATTCATTATTTTATTTGTCATACATTTAATTTTTTATTCTTATTTATATACACGTATATACATTATTATATATTTATTATTATTATTATTATTATTTTGTTTATTTTTCAGAATACTCTCTGAAAACTTGGATACTTCTTGAATTTTTGAGATTTTTTGGGTTCTGGCACCTTCTAGAAAATCTTGCATAAGCAGTTGGTTCTTCGAGCTCCCTGAAGCATGAAAACAAAGAGAATGCAAGAGCATATACCTACAATGCATAGGACATGCAAAAAAGATCATTATGGTAGTCTAAAGGTGACAGATGGGCTAGCCGTGCCTAGCATCTCGAGGGACGGGCGTTTGTCACACCTTTTCTATATAAATAGTGTGAATTTTCTTAATCTTTATGCCTTTTGACCTCCCCTTTTTCAATAAGCTTCTCTTCCAGGTATTTTCTTTTCCTCTTCCTTTTTCCTTTTATTTACAATCATTTTTCCTTTATTTGTTCAGTTTCCTTATTATTTTTGCATTTTGATTTTCTAGATATTTCCATCAATTCGACCCCAGCTATCATGAATTTACATCAATTTCTAGATGACATGAGAACTTGGAAAGACCCACTTCTAGCCCCATACACCTATTTGAGATTTTGTAGAAGAGTAAAATTTGATAAGACCTTGATTTTAGTTGCCATAAGGTTTTGGGACCCGATTTTAAATGGCTTTAGGTTCACACATTAGGAATTGTACCCCCTGCCTAAGGAATTTGCAGAGATTATTGGTGTGAGATTTTCACCTGGTACTCAACGTTGTCTACCTTCCATTGTTCTTGACTATGCTAGAGAGGTGACTTAGGCTTTAGGTATCCTTTCTTTTAAGGACACAGAGGATTAATACCTCGAGGGAGGATTTTTTTCATTAGAATAGCTATCTAATGTCCTAGTTGATTTTGATGATGTGCCTACCTTCCATTCTGATGTGATCTTGCTCTACTATTTTACTCGATGCATGTTGATGTGTTCAAATGACCTGACTGGAGATTAGAGATTATTCAGGGTTATGGATGGTGTACTAATAAGTGTAAATTGTACTATATTTTTAGTGTGTTTTTATGTATTTTATTGAGTTAATTTAGTTTTAATTTTGTTGATTTTGGGATTAATTAGTTAATTTATGTGTTTTTAGGCTTAATTGTTAGTTTTGGTGTTTTAAGGGCTAAATTGAACAGAAAAAGGGTTAAATTGAAGAAAAGAAAAATTTAGAGGCAAAGCCATAATTTTGGGGAAAATTGGCATTTGACTTGTGAAGAGTAGCAAAAGATCACTCAGCTGAGTGATTTTATCACTCTCCTAAGTGCCTTGACACTCTCCAAGGAGGAAGTACTCTCTCGAGTGAAAAAGGCACTCCCCTGAGCATCCAGTCATTATCTCGAGTAATCGAAGGCCACTTTCCTAAGTGTGTGTCGTGTTTTGTCAACAAAAGACTTCCTATTTCATTAAAACTCAAATTCTCTTAATTTAGGAAGTCACAAGGCATGTGAAATTTTCCTTTTGGAGACTATAAAGAAGGTTGAAGTCACCAAGACTAGGAGAGACATTCTAGTTACGAATTTTCATTAGTTTTAGTTTTTATATTGAAGAGACAAAAGCTAAGAGTTTTTAAGTTGTACTTGGGATTCTATAGAATTATCAAGGGAGTTTCTTGGTTCTATGAGTTTGTATCATCTTTATTTATTTTGTTTAGTTTTAAGATGAAGTTTCAGTAGTTTTCTTTACTTTTGCTAAAGGATACTTGAATCTTTAACTCTTATTGTAATGATTTAGTTATGCTTACATTAAATATAAGCTTGATTATTTCTTAGTTGTCGAGTAATTTCTCATCTTTGATTGTATTGAGTTAATGACTAACATATTTAATAAATGGTTGATGGTTGATTTCAATTATGATCTATGATGTGTATGTTCTTAGGTTAATTCATGATATTAATATATGGTTATGTTCTGAAATAGAGGTAATTATATGTTAGTAAAAGTGGATTAAGATAAAGAAAAACTGAACTAAGGATAGACTGAAATTAAATTTGCTTGAAAAAAAGTTTATGGATATTTAGCAATTTAAAACTGGATCATTATGCTAAGTATTAGATTATTCTTAATAAAAGGATTTAATGCTTAGAATGATATTCTAAATAAGTTATCTGGCTTTATCTCACCGGTTTTCCATAATAACTTGTATCCCTTTTAGCTGAGTCATTGCAATATCAGTTGAGGTGGATAGTTCTTTAGCAAACGTTGTCTTTAATATTGATTTTTACCAATTTACATTACTTACTTTATTTAAATTTAGAATTCTCTATTTGAATCTTTGCTTAATCATTTTAACTTTATTGCTTTAGATGTTAAGTTACTGTTTTTAGTTCGTTAAACTTTCACCATCACAAAACTTCAAATTTCATTTATTATTGGCATATAGTGTTCATTCTTAAATCTAAAACAAGTGACACTTACATAGTTTCCCTTGGGTATGATATTTATGTTCTTAATCTTATTTCCTTATATTACTAGCTGATCTAGTACACTTGTAGACATCGGTTATGTGCTCAAAGGGTGCAACTAGTTTCCATTGGTTTTGGCAAAAATGATGATTGGCTTAGATGTAGTTCATGTTAACCCTCTTGCTTGTCTCACCGAAAATCCCTTATTGCTCTAGGTATCTCATTGTTTTCAAAGGTAGTACACCCCTTGAGGGTTTTTACAATAACCTTTTTTATTAAAAAAATATGTCCTTTCTAATTTTCACGTATTTCCTTGCCTTATTTTTGCCTGAGATGAACCTGACTCACCGTAGTGGCATTTTTTTAGATATGGTTGCATGAAAGGCTAAAGTTACTGTCAAAGCCTTCTTCTCAGGTCAGGGCCACAAGAACTTATCCATTAAGGCACTATACCTTAGGCATAAGCAACGCAAATTTCATTTGATCCTGAAAGGGATTGTTTGGTTAGCTTACTTAGCAGAGGGCGACATCATATTCAGGTGCACTTGGTTGCCCATCTCTTTTTATGGTTTAAGTGAATCCCTTTGTGTAGATTACATTAAGCCATCTTCTATATCACTGCTTATTATGCTTGCCAATTTGGGGACTATTAGGACATTGTCAAATGCCCATTGGGTTTCCATGGTGGTCAAATCTCCACTCCTTTTCTGTCAAGCTACTATCGGAGAATCAGGGTCTAGCTTACTATGAGGACTGTTACTCCTAAGATTAGTGCTTGTGACTTTACCACCTCCACATCATACATGTAGTGGGCTATGAGTCCAGCAGTTGGCAACAAGACATTTCACCTTAGGCACCTGGATGGAGAGAGTAATGCGATACAGATAAAATATATTAGATATTATCAGAGAGTATGTTTTTGCTTTCATTAGAACTCTTTAAATAAAATTTGTACACATGAAAAGAAAAGGATTACTTTTGGATATATTAATAATGGTTTTGGATATGTAGCATTTCTTTTTTATTTTAGCACACATGATCATTATTTGACATTATATCAATGATGCATATTACTTAATCTCAAAAATAAAATCTTCAAAGCAATATAACTCATGTTATCAATCAGCCCTCTTGGGTTTTCTTGATTGATTGTTTTCTCTTAGCCTCTAATTTTTACCTAGGATGCCATCTTTCGATTTTCACTCTGATGAGGCACCAAATTTTAGCAAGGCCATCATTTTTTTTTTGGTTTTTGACTTGCAAGGCTTTTGTTCTCTTTCTTTTTTCTTTTTATTCTTAGCCATGAAACCTCTTTCATCTATCTATATTTACTAGACCTCTGAACTCATTGTTGATACTGTGAATCAAAATAGAAGCTCCTTTGGACAACAAATTCTTTAGCATAAAAGGGCCTTCCTAAGTGGGCCTAAACTTTTGAATATCTAAAATCCTAGGCCTTATCTATTTGAACACCAAATCTCCCTCCTCTAAGGGATGTTTACTAACTTTTTTTCCAAATGAGCGAGCTAATCTTTTTTAGTAAACTTGGTTGTGATATCATCATATCCCTATCTAACAGGTTAAGAAGTAACAATCTTTATCTAACCCATTCTGTTTATGGCAATTCGGCTTCTAAGACCACCCTCAAAGACTGATGCTTAATTTCTATTGGTAGTACAGCTTCTACCCCATATACTAGAGAAAATGGAGTAGCTCCTGTATAAGTTTTGGTTGTAGTCTTACAACTCTATAATGTTAAATGTAGCTTATCGGTCAAATCCTTGTAAGTTCTTGTAAGGACCCAAAATAGGCCCTAGTAAAATTCAAAGGAAATTACATGTTATTAAAGTCTAATTGAGTATTTTTGGATAAATTATTAAGAGTTAAGTTATTGATTAGGAAAAAAATGTTATTAAGTTATTATTAATTATGTGTTAAATGTTTGAATTATATGGTATGAATTTTATAATGGCATAATTAAATTATTATGTTGGTATAATAATAATTAAGGTTGTAATTGAAGTGTGAAATATTAGTTAAAGGGTCAATTTTTGATACAACTAAATATTGGGCCAATTGTAATAATAGAATAGTAAATTGGGATGCAATTAAAAGAAGATAGAAAGGATGGGGTCAATGTTAAAGAAAAGTTTTAAGTGGGGATCAATGTAGAACATGGAATTAGTTAGGGGATTAAAAGAGGAATTATGAGGGACCAAGTGATGTCACATTCCACTTAAAGTCTCATGCAAGACAAGTATAAAAGGGGCTTTATATGAGGTGGATGACATCTTCATAGTGGAAAAATATAGATTTTTGTATTCTCTCTTCCTCTCTCTTAAAGACTCTAGTGATCTCTCTCTACACTCCCTCTCACTCAAAAGCTGTAAATCTTCCTTTTATTTCTCTTATAAATCTGGCCACCAAACTAGACTAAATTCACCTTATTTTTAGTTGTACACATGGATGGTTAGCAAGGATCAAGGCTGAAGGTAGTATTGAGAAGAGCAAAGAGAAGATATTTGTAGAAGGAGTAAATTTTAGGTTTGGGAACATCTTTCTCTTTTTGCATGTATTATTTTGTATTAAAATATGGATATAGTGTGATGTATGGAATTATTATTCATGTCGCATGAGGTTATTGTTGCTGGAATTGTGGACTTATATATGGGAGAGATGCATTTTTAGTTGGTGATATGGTTTTTAGAGATATAAATATAAGATTTTTACTTTGCATGTGTTATTTGATATAGTTAGGATAAATAAATTGTTAAAATCTCGATTTGAGTTTATTTTAAAGTGATGTTAATATAGAAAAGTTATAATACAATGTATGAAATTATATTTGATGAGTAACTTGAAATAAAACATCAATCTTTGATGTTTAAATGAACATGCATATAAGTTTTAAAATTCTGGGTTTGGGTTCACTAGACCTAGTTGTGTTCTTTTAGTAATATCTCGAGTTTGAGAATAGATAATTAGATGATTCAAATTGGGTGTTAAAATAGACGTCTAGGAAAATTTTGATAAGCAGAAATGACATTCAAATTCTATTTATAAATGGGTCATAACCTAGCTTGAAAATCGGACAAGTGTGCAATCTCGTACTCATGAACAGTCTTTAGTTTTTTTACCATATCTTTCAAATTAAAGCTGATAATGAGATGTTTTTTAATTTTTTAAAAAATAGAAACATAGGGGAACAAATTCGTAGAGACTATTTTTACTGAAAATGATGTTTGGGAGGTCTAAAATGATGTACAATTTGCTTTAGAAAAATTGTCTGTAGAAATTTCGTAGGGCATTTCAGGGAGGCATAGCTGAGACATTTTGTCTCAGTCGTTCGCACCTTTTGATGTTAATTACAACCTTTAGTCTCGGCTGGGACCAATTACCTCAGCCGTGGCCCTTTCCTTTTATATTTATACTTGATTTTTAGTTTCATCAAATATCAACACTTACTCTAACATGATGAAACACATCTAAAGCATGTTAAAACATGTAATTAAACTTAAAATAAGGCATTAATATGTGATTTTAGAACATTTTAAAATATAAATATGAGAGTATTATGTAATATCAAAATATGAGATTAATATAATGACTTATAGAAACAAAGTTGTAAAGATATATGGTTACTATATAGATGAACCTTCATTGAAGTAGATTAATATATAGAAGTATAAGGGTATGAAATTATTATTAATCCTATATGTGTTATAATATGATTGTGATATGAGATATTGCCTAAAGATCATATGTTCAAGTATAAGTTCATGATGAGAGGTATGTTTAATTATCGGTACTCGAATTACTATATGAATAAATGAATGCATATTTAAACACTTGACAATTGTGTACTATAATATGATTATATGCATGTGCAAGGTGTAAGATATAAATACATACATGATAGTTAATATTAAAAATGCTACTCATGAATGTTCATTTGATGCTGGAGTATATAAACCAAGAAAATAAAAACATGTCATGTTAGCTAGTTGTATACATATCGACAAATCTAAAGCTACTATATTTAGTTGTACAACTTGTCCTTAATGGGCTGATATATATATATATATATATTATACATGATTCCTATTGATTTCTTGAAATTACTATGATACCTATAGTTTGAAATGTTAACTTTACTTGTATAAAGAAGTAATGTGATTAGTAGAATATATGTGTGCATATAAACATATATATATATATATATGTATGATCTTATATGGTTGAGTTCGAAGCTAGAAAACTATTTTAGAGTAATGATTCAAAGAATATGTTAAAGTGCAAAGTATGAATATGTCTTTACTTAAGTGAAATGACATGACTAGGCATATGTGCTGTTGTATGTTAGCATGCTAAAATACAGATCTACAGTGCTATAAACTAAATTATATAAATCTTATTAAAGCATATAATAGCAATGTTATATGAGACTATATATACAAGTGTATGCATTAGAAAGGGAGTATCTTATCATGTGATTGTTACATGATTGAATAAGATTTCAAGTAATAAATAGTAGTACCCAACAGTGAACATGTTCACAGGTTTACAGAAAGTTACACATAAACGTGTATAAGAGTACATTGTTCATAGTTACACAAGAGTATACATGTGTATATAAGAATATGAATGAATTAAAGAAAAGTTAAAGTAAAGGGATTTAACTGCCTCCGTTGAGTCTAGGAAGTGGATAGATAGGCATCCCTATAAGGGTACATTACAGCTGTTTCTAAATAGTTTTGACCTATTTAGGTCCACTTGAAATTAAAGGTTAGAGTGACCTTGTTTGGGTTTAAAAGTTATAGTTAATTTAAACAACCCCATTTGGGTTGTAAGCAACCCCCGCTTAGGTCCGCTTGACCAATCCATGTTATTTGATTGACTCCATTTAGGTCCATGTTATTTGATTGATCCATTTGGGTCCACCAATTTATCATACAGTTTTATCCCTACAAGGTATCACCGTTTAATACCTCAAGGTATCTTATTTTTACCTTCGGGTTAATCAACAATTTTGTACCTTCGGGTACTACCATATAACCCATTATCCACCTCTTTAGAATAGTGCAGGCTTTCTTGTCAAAGGTTAAGAAAAGTTTAATAAGGCATGCAAATTCTTAATTGACTTCATATTATTCTACATATGAAATTCTTTTTGTTGCGTACAAAACCCGCATCTAAAAGAATGCCCAATAGTATATGTATCTATACTACTAGTATCAAAAATACATGCTAATTGTTTAATTGATGATTATATATGTATTCACATTGTTGCATATACACATTCTCTAATGTGTATTTGTTATTTATAGTGATGATATATAAGTGTCATGTTTGGTTAATAGGCTTATATTTTTATGATACTTCTAATATGTTATAACATGAATAACTTATGGAATATAAAGTAAGCCTATAGTAATTATAATAATCTCATGGTAATTGGATGTGTTGATTTGTTATATAATTCTAATGTGTGTATATCCAAGACATACAAGAATAGATGTAAGATAATTTCAATATCCATCAAGATTGTTTATGAAATTAATAATAGATAATTATACTTTCATGATTAAGCATTGATTAATAAAATAATAATATCATCCATGGTTGAACTTAAGTCCAAATGATGTTGGAACTTGTATGATTATATATGGTGAATGAAATGTCAGTGCAAATTTTACCGTTGAGCTTCATGATTTGTATAAGTGAATGTAAATGTTTAATTTCTTTCATTTATTGAAATAAATCATTGTTACATTTGAGGCATGTTGTGTGCTTGTCTCGATCATCTTGAGTGGTCGTTTATTATGATATAGTTCCCCACTAAGCTTTATAGCTTAGCACGGGTGTTTCATCCGTGTAGGTTGCTCGGTTGATATCTGCAGCTGGATGGCCAACTCAAGTCAACGAGAGAGACTAGTATAGACTTTTATATGGGCTATTTGTATATTGTAAAGATGTTAACCAGTTGTTGTATTTTGTAAAAAAGACTTTAATGTGTATTGTAAAGTTTTAATAGTATAACACTCTTAGGTATTAAGTTTGAGTATATGTTCTCTCTATAGTTGGTATATGTTTATGTTGCACAGTAAAATATGTGTAATGAGATGGATAAAGTGATATATATAGATTATAAGATAAGGGTGCTATAGTTCTAACCATTTTAGCCAAAATCCTTTTTGACATTCCTTTTGGCTGCTTCAACTGCCCCATTTAGTTGAGGTCGATAAGGAGAAGACCTATGGTGTTGAACCCTATATTCTTAACCATCTGCTTGGTTTCCCTAGAAAACTGTAGTCCATTGTTTGATACTATGTGGTGAGGCAAACCATACCTACACATTAGGTTCTTTTTATGAACTTGGCCATATTCCTAGCATCCACCTTTCGAAGGATTTAGCCTCCACCCACTTGGTGAAGTAATCTATGGTAAGTGTAATGAATTTGTCACCATTTGAGGTTGGTGGATGAATCATTTTTTGACATACATAAAATAGTTAGTGTCCATGGTAAGCCAAAATAACCCTTGACATATAATCTTCTTTGCTAAGGCCTCCATTCATATGAGCTCCACATACCCCGTATGTACCTTTTCCATAACCCTTTTGACCTTCTTCTCTTTTAAACACCTCAATTGAATGCCATAAGGTTGTCTCTTATAAAGTACTTTACTTACAGTAATGAACTTAGTTAATAGCTTACATATCATTCTTTTGTCTTTTTAGTGGCTTCCTCCAGAAATACCAATCTTTCCAAATAATTCTAAATGTCATAGTACTGGGGTTTCCAATCATCAACTTTAATGTCCATTATTTGTTCATTTTCAAAGTATGGCTTATCAAAACTAAAGATCAATATCAAATTCATGATTACTCCCTTTGGATTATCCCACATCGATACCAAAGTGGCCAAGGAATCTACTAATTGGTTCTCATCTCTAAGCACATATCCAAAAGTGCAAACCTCAAACTAGCTACTCAAGACTTTCAAACACTTTATGTAGGACATTAACCATTCTTCCTTCACTGACCATTCCCCTCTCACTTGATAGACTACCAAAAATGAATCTTTGAATACTTTTGCAGATTTTGCCCCTATAGTGAGCAAGGCTTCCGACCCGAACATGTAGGCTTTATATTCTACTTCGTTGTTTATTGCTTTGTACCTTAGTTTCTAGGCTAAATGCATTTTCTCTCCATTTGGGGTTACTAGCATTACTCCCACTCTAGTTCCTTTATTGTTCATAGCTCCGACAAAGTATATTTGCCAACCCTGAACTGTTATAGCTGCAATATCCTCATCAAGAAATTAGTAGGTTATCTCTCCTCCTTCTAATGGCTGATCAGCTAGGAATTCTGCTGTAGCTCTTCCTTTAATAGTTTTCCTAGTGAGATATTCTATGTCAAACTCCTGTAGAAGGATTAACCACCTACCTATCTTCCCTAGGAGTGATGTTTCTTCCTGTAAGTACTTAAGAGGGTGTTACTTAGCCACGACTTGTACTTTATAGGAATGAAAATAATGCCTCAGTTTCTTCGAAGCCCAAATGACCACTAGACAAATCTTCTCAACTTCTATATACTTAGCCTTATATGAAAAAAAATTCTTACTGAAGTAATAAATCGCATACCCAATTCCAAAATCATCTTCATGAGCCATCATAGCCCCTACTGAACTATCATCTATGGCCAGATATAAGATCAAAGGTTTGTCTGCATATGGTAGTCTCAGCATTGGTGGATTTAAAAGGTATTCCCTGATAGTGTCTAATGCCTGACATCTTCGTTTCAAGCCACTTGCTAATCCTTTCTAACCAGTTTGAATATTGGTTTGCAAAACGAAGTTAACATGGCTAGGAACCTGCTTATGTATTGAATCTTGCCTAGAAATCCTTCAACCTGCTTTTCCTTTTGAGGCATAGGAATCACCTTAATAGCCTATACTTTATCAAGATCTATTTCTATGCCTCTTTGGCTCACTACATGCCCTTAGAGCTTACCTAAAGTAGCCCTAAATATGCACTTCTTTAGGTTGAGGCAAAGATTATACTTATCCATCCTCTGAAAGAATTTCTCTAACACGTCAAAGTGACCTTTTCGAGTAGCTGACTTGATCATCATATCATCCATATAAACCTCAACTTCTTTATGGATCAAGTCATCTAATATCCTAGTTTCCATCCTCTTATAGGTGGCATTTACATTCTTAATCCCAAAAATCATGATTCGGTAGGTATAGGTACCCCATTCCACTACAAAAAAATTATAAAATAGCAATGAAAAATTAGCAATAGAAATCAAATTTCGTTGCTAAATCAAATTCCATTGCTAATGAGCAACGAAAATTCAAATTTAGTAGCTATAGTCGGTGGAAGTTTTTAGCTTTAGCAATGGAAATGGAAAATGGTTGTCTTCCATTGCTAAAAATGGAGGAAACTTTTAGCACCAAAATTTTATGACAAAATTTTGTAACAGAAGAGCATTTCCATTGGTAAATAAGGTGCCTAAAAAATTTACAACGAAAATCACCAACGAAAACAAATTCCATTGCTAAAGTAGCAACATAATAAATTTTCATCGTTAAAATAGCAACGAAATGTGTTTTTAGTTGCTAAAATAGTTACAAAATGTATTTTTGGTTGCTATTTTAGCCATAGAAGACACATTTCATTGCTATTTTAGCAACGAAAAAAACATTCTATTGTTATTTTCATTTTCTCGCTAGGTATAAATTGTTCCCTTTGCAACAAAAATTTTTCTCCTGTTCATTTTTCTCCTCCTCCTCCTTCTCTCCCTTACTTGCCATCTTGCTTTTTCCTCTCTCACCCTTGCCCTTGTCCTTGCCCTCTGCTTTTGCCGTGCCCTCTCCCTCTCTCTATCCTCTCTTTCACCCTCTCCCTTACCCTCACCTTCTCTCTCTCTCTTTCCTCTATGATGACGGTGCCTTCCCTTTAATACCTAAGATTTTGATCCTGATCCCTATAGCTTTAATACCTCTCAAGATAATTTTTTTTCAAATGGCAATGTTTCCAAGAAGTTGAAGAAAGCAAAAAATTGGAAATTCGAGAGAGTTGCTAAGAGTTATGATTTTAGGTTGTTGATTTCGGTCACTTTGACTTTAATAGAGGCACAAGAATTTAGGGAAATGATGGAACATGTTGATGAGGTTAATTATACACTTAATGGGTTAAAGAAAGGTCAGCTATTGTAATATTTGAGTAGGTTTGAAGTAGGTTAACAAATTTTCATCTATTTCAGAAGCAACAAAAGTTGGATCATCTGAAGGTCAAAAGCTTGATCACATGAGATTTCCAAGCAATAGAATGGGGCTTCAGCCACCAAGGCTTGCTGTTGTAAGTGTCTGTAGAATTTATTTCCTAGTTTTGAATTTTCTTGCGTGAATGTTTTTTTACATTGTTGTTACTTATTAGGAATTCATTTTTCAGTTAATGATATCTTTTGTTTATTGGTTCTAAAATTGGAAATAAAAAGCTACTCTATTACTTTACCTTTTACAATTTCTTTTGGCTATATATATTTTCTCAAGGACAAATTGAAGTAAGTTTTGATTTTTTTATTCTGTTGCTTGTTTTATTCTTGATGTTTATTTGTTATGTGAAATTTATAATATTTTATATATGGTTTACTTCATCTATTGCTTCTAATTAGCTTTGTTTAAAACTTTACTATCGTTTTAAAATAATAAAATTTCTATGATTATGAGTTTCAGTGCTAAGATAATTTAATTTATGCTATAAAGGAGATGTGATACTCCTAATAAAGTGGTTTTTTTTAATGGATGGAGATTTAATTGCCTGAGTGAATGTTTTTATCAACTTTACTGGAGATTTAAAGTGAATCTACAGGTATTGTTGCCTAATTCTATTTAATCTTGATTTTTTGTGGGTTTTATTTTTTGTATTTCTTTAGACTTTTAAATAATTTCTTAGTATATTTTTCTATTTTCTTGATGAAGAAAGGAAAAAAAATATTAATTTTAGGTGTTTAAGAAACGCTCTTAAGTTTATATTCTAAAGCTTTGATGTTTGATATTTAGTTTTGCTCATTTCTTATAAATATTCATGTTTATCATTGGATAGGAAATTATTTTTAGTGATTAGCAAGTTGATAATCTGCGAAAGCATGTTTAAAAATGTGGGCTTAATAAGAGAATTTAATTAGTCAATTGTTATGCGAGGTGTTGTCTGAAGTTTTAAAATAATGTGATGGTTCTGTTATGTGGTGTTGTCAAGGGAACTTTCCTTGTCAATAAAAAGGTATAAATTCTGCCCTTTTTCAATTATAAATGGAGCATGATCAACTGATTTTTCTTATACAATATATTATATTTAGAACCAGTTTTTGTTTTAAGTTAATAAATCTTCGATGTATTTAGAACCAGTTCTTGCAATTTTTTATTCCTTTCTATGTTATTTATTTTGGTTGGATTGGCCTAAAAGAGGTTCCTAGGATTTTATTTTTGTTTAGGCAGTATTTAGTTGATGAATCAGCTACTAAAAAGCTTGTGAGATTTTTATGTTTCTCTTTTGTGAAGTGAGGTTAAAACTTAGATTATGTTTGAGCAAGTTTTGATTTCTGAATGACAGTGTTACTGTCACAGCTCTCTCAATTATGTATTTCTTCTTTATTCGTGAGCTCATTGTCTTTTCTTTATTATCTATTAATTTAGGGACACGTCATCTTGATTTTGTTAATTGATTCCAATTAGGCTATTTCATGTAAAAAAAAGCACTATTTTTTGGCGTTGTGATTCTAGCATCTCTAACCTATCATTTTCTTACTTCTTCATCTCTTAAACTTAAATTTTGGTAGAAACCAGAAAATTAATCAAAGTTTTAATTTAACAAACTTCTTTTATTAGTTTTTTCCATGCTGTATTTTTCTTTTCCATGTTCATCCATCTCATCTTTAACTTTCTCATGCATGTTTTTTCATGTTTTAATTACATGCAATAGCACTTGTTTGCAAATTTTACAGAATAGCACCTATTTGCATTTCTTTAATTTCATCTCCTTTATTCTCTCTTCAAAATATTTTACATGTAATTTTTTTTTCAAAACTTAAGCTTTAATTGGTTAGTTAAAACATGAAATAGATATATAAAAAATTAGTCTTTGGATTGTTAATTAATAGTTATATTCTCATTTGGGTGTAGCAACTGAATATCATTGAGTACTACTCTGACTCAAGATGATGTTTCAACCTCAAATGAATTTGAGCTTAAAGAATCTATTCTTTTTTTTCTCACTACAAAAGCTTATATTGAAAAATCAAACAAATGTTACCATATCATGTATGCTATGTAGGTGATCTAAATGGGGATTATATGTCGGTTCAAGGAATTTAAGGGGAAGAAGCTCATCTCTACAAAAAGAAGGAAGGTCTAAGAATTGATGTATGTGCTTTGTAGTTTTATGTAGTGTCTTTCTTTTTTTCTCTATTATGATGTATACCCTTACTGTTTTGTTATCACTGTGTTAAAAAAAATTAATTTCCTAAATGGGGCATTGTTTCATAATGCTTGTTTTATTATATTCTAATTACGTTATCTTGGAAACAATGCATGTGGATTAACAATCAGAATGATTTTTAGTTATTGTATTATGATACACTCATCCTACTGCAAAGGCACTGAATTTGGATCAATTTATGTATTAAATTTTGTTTGTTGTATTCAATTGTCGATTATTCTACTAGTAGCAGGATTTTGTCACTCCAAAGAATTAGAAACTATCAATACCTTGTTTTAAATGAAATATCCTAGTTGTTATCCTTATTCAAAAACAGGCATATTTCTTATTTGTTAGATGTCACTACTGATTCTATTGAATTACAATAAAATGTTCCTTGTATTAAAGAGGTAGAAATATACCAGATGAAAAAGAAGTTTTGTTATAGAGATAAAGGATCATCTTAATGGAATTTTTATAGGTGCCCTTACGCATCTTAGATGGGGGAAGGATCCAAAGAAGTTGAGAATAAAGGAGTTTCAAGGTTATTTATAGCCCACAAAAAAATATTTATGTCCTCCAAAAATGAAAATGGAATTTAATATTCTTTAAGTGTACATATACAATTTTATTGTATGATAAATAAAATACAAACTATTAAGAGTTTCGAGCAAGTCTTTTGTGTTTCATTTTAGATTCCAAGCTAAATTTTTTGGAAGTTTGAAATGTCATTTAACTCATGGCATGAGATAAGCATTTACATAGGAAGTTTTCTTTAACTAAGTGGTATTTAATATGTTTATATATGTATTGTTACTAATGCTTCTTTCTTGATAACATTGATGAGATTAAGGTACTACCAAGTTATTGTATTACAATTTAAGGGACGTTTAACTATCTGTTATTTACTGAAAGTGAGTATGATGAGAAACAGAGGGGTTTTAAGACTTATAGATTGAAATGTAATAGTTTGTAAAATTTGGTTATTTATGCTTGCTTAAAGGTTGTTCAGGGATAGTCAGAAAATAATAATTAAAAAATTATAATAATTATTAGTGACAAATGGCACTATCGTGAATTTTTTTAAATGGTGGGTGAATTTAGCAATGGAAATGTTATTCAATTGCTAAATTTAGCAATAGAAACTATCATTTTCGTTGGTAATTTTGAGCAATTCACTGAATCCTACATTGCTTGGATATTGCAATGGATTTTGAATTCCATTGCTAAAAAATGGCAACCGTCAAATCTCAACCACTCTTTCATTGCTAATTTTTATTAGCAATGGAAAATCAACAATTTTCATTGCTAATTCAGTATTTTCTTATAGTGTTCGGTGATAAAGGCTGTTTTGGTCCGATCTAATATCTTGTTCAGAATAGGATTGTATCCAGCATGCACATCCATGATGCTATACATGGCACAAGCGGCTGCACTATATATCAAGACATCTAAATGTTGTAAGGGGAATTTGTCCTTTGGGCAAGCTTTATTCAAATTCCTATAGTCCACATAGACCTTAACTCTTCCATCCTTCTTTGCTATAAGGACTACATTTGCTAACCTTTTAGGGTTTTGAACCTACACTAGAAGTTTGGCCTTTATTTGCTTTCTAACCTCATATTTAACCTTTTTAGCCCACTTCGGCCTAAGTCTCCTCAGCTTTTGTTTAACTAGCTTGTACCCTGGATAGGTTAGGATGGCATGTTCAATGATCTGTCGATCTATTCTCGACATTTCTTTATATGTCCAAGCAAAGACTTTTTCATATTTCTTCAATATTCTCTCAAACTTTTCTCTATCTTAAGGAGTTATATTTATGCAAATAAAATTTCTTTTGGGTTTTCTTTCATTCTAAGATTAAATGAACATGTGTTTGTTGAGTTAATATCAAATATGAATGATTTATGATCATGATTATACATGGTGAAATCGGAAGAAATATCATACAAGTAAACAAAATTGCTCATCTTATTAATATAATCAAAAGAGGAATCATTGTTCTCGTTAAAAAGTTCTAGAACATAAACAATATCAATAAAAGTATCTTCTTTAGTCTTGGTAGTATTAGATGTCTCTCTTACTTTCAGGTCTTTCTTAGAAGGATCTTCATCCTCAATCCTTTCTTTTCCCTTCACCTAAATAGCAAACAGTTTCTTTGTTATGATCTGCTCAAGCACTTTTTTATCTTAAGCTGAGTGGTGCAAAAGGATCTCTTCATCTTAAAAACCCTTAACTGGCTTGATAATGCCTTGTTCTTAGTCAAAGACATCATTAAATATTTCAAATCCCAATACTATTTCTTCTTCTATCAACTAAGGCTCATTCTCTCCACAATAAAGGTAGACTCCTAAAGTTGGTATAAAGCTTTGTGAAAAATATGGAATTTGCTTCATTGCTTCCTTTCCTTTGCTCTTCTCACCAAAACAAATAAGACCTAACCCCTTTCTGTCCTTCTGTTCTTCAATAGTGATGGCAGTCACTGCCCTTAAGAATTCTTACCCAACCTAGCTTGAGGTAAAAAATACATCTTTTCATCATATTGATAACTTGTGAGTTGTCAGCAAAGCTACCTTCACCCTCTTTATCGCCAATCATAGACACATGGAACCCATTGAAAGGTTACTTGGACATTTCAAGCACAAATACTTGATTCTATCTTATGGCTTTAATAGTGACCACTTGACCATCATGAGGTATCTTGATCATCTAATGCAGCATAGAGGGTACTGCCCCTAACTAATAGAACCATGGCTTTCCAAGCAGCATGAAAAAGTTGGCAAGAATAGGCAATACCACAAACTCAACTTTAGTTTCAATTGGTCATGTCTTTACTATAGCTTTAAAGGTCCTCGTAACTTCCCTTTGTGAATTATCATAGGTAAAAAAGATAAAATCAGACTTGTTCAGCATACTCTCATCCAACCTAAAAGAAGGAATTGCAACCAATGGACATACCTTGAATGAAGACCTATCATCCACCATTACACATATTGTATGTTTGCGATTTAATTGAGCTTTGATGTAGAGAGGCAGATTGTGGTTTCTACCTTCAGTAGGTAAGTCCCATTCCTCTTTTGAGTAGATCTAGTAATTCAGAAGGTGAAATGGTAGCAGTGACAGTGGATACACTCAAAGCTTCCACCAATTTCTGCCTATGTGCTAGAGACTGCCTCAATAAATCCCAAATAGAAATTTAGGCCTATGTGTTGTTCAACTACTTTATTATCTAATCTTTTAGCTTTTTTCTCCATTGGCATTGCAGCAATAGCTGGTTGCTTCTCAATTTTTGGGGCAACCCTTCCACTTCTAGTGACCACCTTTACCTTCTTTTCTTCCCTCACTTCCTCCTCGCTTTCACTAGCTAAACTCCAAATATCAATGGGCACTAAAGTCCCTTCATCCTCACTTTCGTTGGGAAATCCCAATAATCAATCATTAAAACTGGCCGATTTTCTTCACTTAGCATTGTTACTTTGGAGGTGGAATGAGTAACGACCATATACTCATTCCCATAAAGGTCTCTCATCATGTACCACTCAGGCAGATTAGAACCAATTATAAACACTAGAGGTAACATAGCATTGTATCCTCTTTTCTTCTTCTTCTTTGTCTCTTTTAGGATCTAAAATCTAATTGTTGTCTATCAGATCCTGAATCATGCTCTTTAGGGTGCGGTAATAATCAGTGAGCTACCTAGTATTCTTATGGTAAGCACAAATCTAATCTTCCCCAAGGTAGGGCAATCCTTAATTGTTTGTAGGCCTGAATGGCAATGGCTATAGCTTTTTTTCTTTGCTCAGTAAGTTCAAAACCCAAGACAGTGACTTAACGAGGTTGGAATAGTGCCTCTAACTAACCTCTATAATAGACACTTCAGCTGACTTCCCAGTTCTATTCGCTCCACTACTACTTTTAACTGCTTTGTTATTGCCAAAATTCCTCCTTACACCTTTGTTGTTGGCTCTTCTAGCTATATACTCACCTTCAGCCTCTATAGCTATATCCTTCAAAGGCTTTTAGTCCTTCAAATCTTTCATCTTCAGGATATCCCTCAAACAAGGACTTGCATTTTAAATGAAGAGCCTAATCTAGTCTGCTACATCGAGCTTGATGGAATATGACATGGTATGCACATAAAGATCACGCAGCGAAAAACAATAAAAATTTGATCATACATGCCATACAATTCCATGATAAGAATCGAAACATGCAATTTTAGGGTTTTAAAACCTACAACTTTAGATGCCTTTAAAACTTGATTTTGTTGATGACCAGCAACCAATAAGGATATCTTAGCCTTAGACCTTCACCACCAATGCCAAGGAACAGCCTTTACGCCACTCCTCTCTATTCTCACACACACACTTGCAAAGATAGCTTAAAATCGAGATTGCTAGCTTTCAAATTAAGTATTGTGTAATGGCTATGGTTTGAAGCTACAAGACTTGATCTGGTACTTCTTTTAGGTGCTATTAATGCCCAAGAACACAAGAGAATGAGGAACAATCCTTTCTCCTTGTGAAAATTGGACAAAATAATTTTGTGTGAGAGAGAGAGAGAAGTTCACGCCAAAATTAACCATAAAAGAACTAGGGTTTCACGTTTTTTTCTTTCAATATATATTATCTCATTACGTAAGTCATTAATCTAAAATCTACTACCTCAAGATAATTTATTTTAGCCTTAATCACTTCCTTAAAATAAGTAATATATATTGATTCAAACTCTTTTAATTTAATCCAAGATAAACCATAAGACATTATAATCAAATTAATCACTTAATTTGGAAATTCACATGTGCCGAAATTCCCTTAGTATTTAATCTAGGAATTTCGGCTATGTCATCTATTAATTAAGTGTTTTAATTTGATTTAAATATCATTAGGATTTAATACTCAATTAACTTAATTAATACAAGATAATTAATTAATTGAAATTAAATCATGTGGGCTGAATTTCTCTCTCTCATAGGCCAAGGTCCAATAGCATTTATAATGCCCATTACATACATTAATTTGACTTTAATTAAAAGCCCAAATTAATGCCCAATACTTTATTTAAATATTTTAAGTCCAATACTTTGTGTGCAATCTTATAGGTCTATTTAATGTTGGCAATGAATTAATGAATTAATTCAAAGGCTATATATATTCTCTAGCAAGATATTATAGCATTCCAAATTAAATGAAAATGCATATGGCATTTAGTAACCTAATGCAATTTTGCATAGTCCCTTACCCATAAATATTATAATTAATATAAGGCATGGAACTAGTCATCCTTATATATATTAATTCATTTCTTGATATTCCAATGACACTGAACTCTCAGATAAATAATGATTACTCATTATTTCATCTCAATATGGCCATACACTTCTCAGTTCACTGATCAAGTGGTCGATGATATTTTCTCTCTTATAGGGAGGGGTAATCCCTTCACTTCTCTCATGCTCTCTAACATGAATCAATACATACCCAAGCATACCCGTACTTATCACTCTGTTACGAGCACGTTAGGTGTATTTCAAAGCACACAGTAATTCATAAAGAGTTTCATAGAGATTTTAGGTCTAAGAACTCCGATACAAAACTTGCATATGAGAAAAACTTATGACTTGTGCCATGTAGTGTTCCCATGAGTGGATCGAATCCAGATACCATGTTCTAAACATGTATCTATGATCTCTGATTGACACTCTTGTCCTTATGATTCATAAGACAGAACTCAACTTATCAGAGAGACATACTAGTCTTAATTCATTTGTTATTCCTATAACAATGACTGACTAGGGATATGTATAATAAAGTCTCATTTCTTTCAAGGTCTTACAACCATATGCCTCACACATGATAACTTAAAATGAAACAACATTCTTGGATAGTTCTATCAATTGATATGCATAGGAATACAATAGATAAAACAAATGCCTCATTTATTAACTAAAGTGTTTTAATACAATTTATTGGGTCTAGGGCTTACACTAACAATCTCCCATTAGCACTAGTCCTAATTTGGCATAGCCTTAAGACCGAATGGTCTTAAATGAGCTTCGTGCAGGTTTGGATGTAACTGTTTTGTCAAAGGATATGCTATATTGTCTTCACTTGCTATCTTGCTAACCTTGTCATCCCCACGATCAATAATTTCTCTAATCAGGTGGTACCTCCTGAGTATATGTTTGGATTTCTGGTGTGACCGGGGCTCTTTGGTCTGTGCGATGGTCCCGTTATTGTCACCAAAAATTTCTAATGGATCTAGGATGATTGGGACCACTCCTAATCTAGAAATGAAATTTTTTATCCAAATAGCCTCTTTTGCAGCTTCACTTGCTGCAATATACTTAGATTCTATAGTTAAGTCGGCAACGGTCTCTTGCTTCGAGCTTCTCCAGCTGATAGCACCACCGTTCAAAACAAAAAGAAATCTAGATTGCGATCTAGAGTTTTGAGTGCTGGTCTGAAAAGCAGCATCGGCATAACCTTGTATGACGAGCTCTTCTTCACCACCATACACCAAGAAGTAATTCTTAGTCCTTCGCAGGTACTTTAGACTCCCTTTTACAGTAGACCAGTGCTTTTCACCAGGGTCTCGTTGAAACCTACTGGTTATACTCAGTGCATGAGCAACATCCAACCTAGTACTTAACATGGCGTACATGATAGATCACATAGCAGATGCATATGGGATTCTATTCATGTTATCCCTTTCCTCTTTGGTTTTAGGGCACTGTTCTTTAGTCAAAAGAACTCCCAAAGCCAAAGGTATGTACCCTTTCTTTGAGTCTCCCATACTAAAACGCTTTAGTACTTTATCTATGTACTTTTCTTAACTTAGTCCCAAAAGCCGATTCAATCTATCTCTATAGATTTGAATACCAAGTATTATCTCGGCTTCACCTAAGTCTTTCATTGAGAAAAATTTTCCCAACCATTGCTTAACCTTTTGCAATGTTGGAATGTCATTCCCAATGAGAAGGATGTCATCCACATATAGGACCAGAAATACTACTATGCTCCCACTAACCTTCTTGTACACACAAGGCTCACCTTCATTCTTGATGAAGTCAAATTCTTTGACTGCCTCATCAAAACGAAGATTCCAACTTTGAGATGCTTGCTTTAATCCATAAATGGATTTTTGAAGCTTGTAAACCTTCTTAGGATGCTTGGGATTGACAAAACCCTCAGGCTATGTCATATACACATCCTCAAGTAAATTTTCATTGAGGAAAGCAGTTTTGACATCCATTTGCCATATCTCATATTCATGATATGCAGCTATGGCAAGCAAGATCCTAATGAACTTGAGCATGACTACAGGCGAAAAGGTCTCGTCATAGTCTACACCATAAGTTTGTCGAAAACCTTTTGCTACTAGTCTACCTTTGTAGGTCTTATCAGCTTTGAGTTTCAATAGCCATTTGCATTCAATTACCTTAGCACCTTCTAGTGGATCAACCAAGGTCCAAACCTAGTTATCGTACATTGATTGCATCTCGAATTTCATGGCTTCAAGCCAATGTTTTGAGTCTGGGCTCTCAATAGCTTCTCGGTAGGTAGTAGGATCCTTACGATCTACTAACTCAATAGTGTCACTATCAGTGATTAGAAATCCATATCTCTCAATCTCCTGATGTACTCTACCAAACCTTCTAGGTTCTTGTGTAATGGGTTCTTGTTCCACAACTGGTTGTGAACTTGATCCCATTTCTAACTCATCCTCTATAGGAGTTTGTAGCACTTGAATTTCTCCAAGTTCTACTTTAATCCCACTGTCTTTCTTGAGAAGGAACTCCTTTTCCAAGAAAATAGCTTTGCTAGTAATAAATACTTTGTTCTCAGCTTGTGAGTAAAAGTAGTATCCCTTTGTTTCTTTGGGATAACCCACAAACAAGCAGAAAGTGGATTTGGACTCTAGTTTGTCAAATGCTAATTTCTTAACATGTGCTTCACAGCCCCAAATCCTGAGAAATGACATATTGGGTTCTTTCCCAGTCCATACCTCGTATGGTGTCTTCTCAACTGCTTTAGTTGGAGTACGGTTTAATAGAAATGCAACAGTTTCTAATGCATAACCCCAAAAAGAGATAGGAAGATTTGCTTGACTCATCATAGATCAAATCATGTCTAACAGAGTTCGATTTCTCCTTTCGTACACACCATTCCATTGTGGTGTTCCAGGAGGAGTGAGCTGTGAAATAATACCACACTCTTTTAGATGACTGTCAAACTCTTGCTTAAGTATTCGCCACCTCAATCTGATCGAATGGCTTTTATACTTTTACCAAGTTATTTTTCTACTTCGTTCTTAAACTCTTTAAATTTTTCAAAAGTTTCAAATTTGTACTTCATTAGATAGACATAGCCATATCTACTGAAGTCATCTGTGAACGTCACAAAGTAGCTAAAACCACCTCTAGCTTTTGTACTTAATGGTCCACATACATCGGTATGTATTAGTTCCAATAAGCCATTAGTCCTTTCACTTTTCTTGTTAAAAGAACTCTTTGTCATTTTTCCATGCAAACATGGCTCGCATGTATCATAAGATTCTAAGTCGAATGACCCAAGCACTCCAGTTTTGTAGAGTCTTGAAATGTATTTTTCGTTTGCATGTCCTAAATGACAATGCCCGAAGTAAGTAGGGTTCAATTCTTTTGATTTAACCCTCTTTGTATTAATGTTGTGTATGGACTCTTTGTTTTGTAAATCAAGGATATAAAGGCCATTTTGCAACATGGCATTGCCATAAGAAATGCCTTGGCGACGAATATGAGCATTGCCATTTTTAATAACAAAATCAAATTCATCCAAATCCAAACATGAAATTGAAATAATATTTCTGCTCATAGCAGGCACATAATAACAATTTTTCAAAACTAAACAAAGTTCGGAAGGTAAAGTGAGTTTATAGTCGCCTAACTCCATGGCAGCAACTCGTGCTCTATTCCCCACACGGAGGTCCACTTCATTCTTCCCAAGTAACCGCCTATTTCTTAGCCCCTGCACATTTGAACAAATGTGAGAACCACAACCGGTATCCAATACCCAAGTGGTAGAAATAGAAAGGTTAATCTCAACAACAAAAATACTAGAACTGAATGCCTTGGCTCCATTCTTCTTTTGTTCTTCCTTGAAGAGAGCGTAATTCTTCCTCCAATGCCCTATCTTGTTGCAATGGAAGCAAGTGCTCTCACTCTCTTTGAGCTTCTGCGCCTTGGGCTTGGATTGGGCCTGAGGTGCACTCCCACTTGACTTGAACCGAGCTAGGTCATTCTTGGGTTTTGCCTTTCCCTTTCCCTTTCCCTTAGTGGGTCACTTTTTAATGCCTCCTTGAACCATCAATACGAGATTGGTCTTTTGAATATTCTCTTCAGCATTCTTAAGCATCCCATGGAGCTTAGTGACTGACTTGTTCATTGCATGCATGTTATAATTCATCACAAATGGATCATAATCATTAGTTAATGATCCTAAGATCAAGTTAGTGGCCAATTCCTTTGGCACTTGTACCTCAAGCTTCTCAAAAGTATCAAGATACCCTTTCATCTTGAGTACATGGATTCTAATATGAGTACCCGCAGCCATCTTACAAGAAATTAAGGCCTTTGTTTTCACAAACTTCTCGTCACGAGCTTGCTCTTGGAACATCTCCTTGAGGTGCACCATGATCGCATAAGCCTCTTGGTCCATAAATTGCTTTTACAAGTCAGGCACCATAGTGGCCAGCATCAAACAGATCACATCATTGGAATCACTCTTCTTGGTCTCAAAAGTTTCCTTTTGAACCGCAGAGGCATTCCTAGCAGGTTCTTCAAGCAAGGGAGCATCCAAAACATACAACTTTTTCTCTTGCTTAAGAACTATTCTTAAGTTTCGAGACCAGTCTATGAAATTAGTGCCATTCAATTTGTCCTTTTCAAGGACCGATCGCAATGAGAAATTGTTGTTTGAAGATGCCATTTTCAATCTACAATAAAATTTAGCAAGATTAAATAAGGTCTTATTTATAATCCAACAAACTGAATTAATATCCCTTTAAATAATTCACATTAGTGATTTAATGTGGGCCAAGATCTACTTTTCACAACAACTTATTAGTGAAGCTGAGCTTGTACACCTAATAAGTTAAGTTACTTAGGTAGGAAAAACTCCAATCATGTCTCGTACATGACTCTTGGATCAAACGGGCTAACATCTTAAGATGTTATAGCACAAACCCATTTATTAGTTGACTAGGTCCGGGCATCCCTTTCCATGTTAAGTCCAACCTACATTCATAACCCATGCCTCACAAAGATAATCGGGCACATCTAGGAATCCTGGTCTACGTGACCGATGATCGATGCCTTGACATGTTTCGAATTAGGAAGGCAACTTTATGACTTACTATTTTTAGGGATTCATTTTATTATGGCTTACATGGCATACGCTTTGTCATCCATTCATAGCATGCATATATAAATAATTGCATAAAGTAAAGCTTGACAAACATGGGCCTAAAAACCTACAACTAAGATTCTATACTATTACATAAGAATCTTCGAGTTGGGCTTCTCCACTCCGGTGGGCTTCGTCTTGATTTACAAAGTCTTCAAGTAAATTCTATTCTAAGAAATAAATGAAACTTTTACAATAATACATAATGGCTCATAGGCCATACTTAATTACAAAAACCCAGGGCCCATGAATGCACCATGCATATCCATTCATCACACCAAACAAGCAAATAAATATACATAACATTCATGGATCAAACAAAGTCAAAATTTAATTAATTTAGCCAAGCCCATTAATGGAAATTGTGTATTTGAACCTTTAAGAGATGACCCTGTGATGGGCCTGGGCGAAGCCCAATGGACTAAATCCTCTTATTGAATAAGTTCTCTTAAAAGCCCAAAACACAAACTAGTTAGATTTGTGCTATAAATCAACTCTAGTATAATTTCCAATTTTGCCATTTTTAATTTTATGTCATACAGTCCATAAACATTAAAAATACATATAATGTGTACCAACATGAATTAAAACACAAAATCATGAAGAACATATATATGGTACACGGCATGCATATAAAAACAAACAAACAACAAAACTAGTTGTTTATTGCTTATGTGATGCCACAAAAATGCACAAACGCTTAAATCAATTTTATGAGTCATTTAATAATTTAAATAAGGTCATAAATATTGATTTAATATTCTGTACCAATCTGATCTAAATGTGTTTTTACCATTTTAATCAAAACAAAACAAACAATGTTGATTAAACATGTAACAAACACAAACTAGTCATAGTTTTAAGTGATTTTTAAAATTAATCAATTAAATTGTCATAGAACAGAATTAAAACAACATTTAAAATATGTCCAGACCTGATATTTAATCTTTAAAAATCACTTACAAACATGCCAAAATCGTTTTTACATTTAATATTTAAAACTAGTTGTTAAACTAACAATTAACATGCCAAATAGCACCTAGTTTTAATATTAACATGTATCATCAGGTATTATCAATTAAATCCGACCATTAACAGCTCCTAGAATATATTAGGACAGTATATTAACATTTTATATTAATTATAATACCCATCTAATCATTTAAAATCGTTTTTACATCAAAACAATACAAAAAAACTCAAATCAGAAAATTTCAGCATTGCATGTATTTAAAATAACGATTTTTTATTAATTATTTCATGCATCTAAAGCACTAAAATAAGCATGATTAGGCTCTAATACCACTGATGGAATATGAAATGGTATGCACATAAAGATCACGCAACGGAAAACAATAAAAATTTGATCATACATGCCATACAATTCCATGACAAGAATCGAAACATGCAATTTTAGGGTTTTAAAACTTACAACTTTAGATGCCTTTAAAACTTTATTTTGTTGATGACAAGCAACCAAGGAGGATATCTTAGTCTTAGACCTTGACCACCAATGCCAAGGAATAGCCTTTACGCCACTCCTCTCTATTCTCACACACACACTTGCAAAGATAGCATAAAATCGAGATTGCTAGCTCTCAAATTAAGTATTGTGTAATGGCTATTGTTTGAAGCTACAAGACTTGATATTGTACTTCTTTTAGGTGCTATTAATTCCCAAGAACACAATGGAATAATGAACAATCCTTTTTGCTTGTTAAAATTGGACAAAAGAATTTTGTGTGAGAGAGAGAGAGAAGTTCACGCCAAAACCATAAAAGAACTAGGGTTTCATGTTTTTTTCTTTCAATATATATTATCTCATTATGTAAGTGATTAATCTAAAATCTACTGCCTCAATATAATTTATTTTAGCCTTAATCACTTCCTTAAAATAAGTAATATATATTGATTCAAACTCTTTTGATTTAATCCAAGATAAACCATAAGACATTATAATCAAATTAATCACTTAATTTGGAAATTCACATGTTCCGAAATTCCCTTAGTATTTAATCTAGGAATTTTAGCTATGTCATCACTTAATTAAGTGTTTTAATTTGATTTAACTATCATTAGAATTTAATACTCAATTAACTTAATTAATACAAGATAATTAATTAATTGAAATTAAACCATGTGGGTTGAATTTCTCTCTCTCACAGGCCAAGGTCCAATAGCATTTATAATGCCCATTACATACATTAATTTGACTTTAATTAAAAGTCCAAATTAATGTCCAATACTTTATTTAAATATTTTAAGCCCAATGCTTTGTGTACGATCCTATAGGTCCATTTAATGTTCACAATGAATTAATGAAATAATTTAAAGGCTATATATATTCTCTAGCAAGATATTATAGTATTCCAAATTAAATGAAAATGCATGTGGCATTTAGTGACCTAATGCAATTTTGCATAGTCCCTTACCCATAAATATCAGAATTAATATAAGGCATGGAAGTAGTCATCCTTATATATATTAATTCCTTTCTTGATATTCCAGTGACACTAAACTCTCAGATAAATAATGATTACTCATTATTTCATCTCGGTATGGCCATACACTTCTCAGTTCACTGTTCAAGTGGTCGATGATATTTTCTCTCTTATAGAGAGGGGTAATCCCTTCACTTCTCTCATGCTCTCTAACATGAATCAATGCATATCCAAGCATACCCGTACTTGTCACTCTATTATGAGCACGTTAGGTGTATGTCAAAGCACACAGTAATTCATAAAGAGTTTCATAGAGATTTTAGGTCTAAGAACTCCGATACAAAACTTGCATATGAGAAACACTTATGACTTGTACCATATAGTGTTTCATGAGTGGATCGAATCCAGATATCATGTTCTAAACATGTAACTATGATCTCTGATTGACACTCTTGTCCTTATGATCCGTAAGACAGAACTTAACTTATCAGAGAGAGCATACTAGTCTTAATTCATTTGTTATTCCCATAACAATGACTGACTAGGGATATTTAGAATGAAGTCTCATTTGTTTCAAGGTCTTACAACCGTGTGCCTCACACATGATAACTTAAACTGAAACAACTTTCTTGGATAGTTCTATCAATTGATATGCACAGGAATACAATAGATAAAACAAATGCCTCATTTATTAACTAAAGTGTTTTATTACAATGTATTAGGGCTAGGGCTTACACTAACAGAGCTTTCTCTTCATCTCTATTACCCAATTCCTCTACCTTGTGAGGTACTTGTGAAAGGACTCATCATGCTTTTTTTAGAGCAATTCGAGATCTTGCAAGGTAACCTCTATCCTATCCAATATATGATACCAGTCAATTGTAGGGCTTGTTAAGCTCAAACAAAAATATTCAACCTTTTAGTTATTAGTCAAGGTGGTACCTTTTATGATTAGCATGTACTGCTTGACATGTGCAGAAGGATCTGAGGTACCAACAAATCTAGGTAGGTCAGGCATCTTGAGCATCTAGGGTAATGGCTCATCTCCATCTAGATCTCGATCCTTGAGGTTCATTCCCCTTCTAACGGATAATAACTTAGACATTGTATCAACCTTCTCCTTTATTTTTTTGAAGGTTGTATCCTCAGCACTAGGACTCTTACTTCTCATATTCATTATAGGAGAAACATATTCTTCATCTTCCTCCTCAATGTAATCATTTTTGGGCTCATGCCTCTTTTTCCTTCTTGACAACTCTCAAAGCATAGTAGCATCTATTACGGCAATGTCCCCAACATGTGTTGGCTCCACTATCTCATAAACAGGTGCTTGATTGTTAAATCTGAGTAATATGCATGTCTTATTACAATATAATTCATTTATACTTTTTTGTAATGTGCTAAAGGCATGATGGACTATAGGGATTCCTCCACTGTTGTTACAAAGTTTTTATTCTTTTCATGTATATATATATTGTAATTCCCTAATTTTAATGTAATATGATGCATGATTTAGTGTTTTAATGCATTCTAGCATGATTTAGTGTTTAGTTATTGCATATTTATGACTGTGATTTTTGTATTTTTACCTTCATTCTGCAAATTTGTTTTATTCCAAAGATGACAGACGAAAAGAAGGGTTGAAAAATGACCATCCTCATTTGAGGGATGGGACATCTCCTCTCCTTCCTCCTGGCCACCCCTCGCCTCTTGTGGTTGTCCCTGATGTGTTTTATGGTGTTTTTCATACATTTTTAGGGTTTTTTGTGCTTTTAAATTATTTGTCTTTTCATACAATATTTATGCAATATTTGGCACATTTTTGTTATTGTATATATATATATATATATATATATATATATTGTCGTACTTGCAATTAGCCTATTTGTATGAATAAAATGTGTAAATGTTTTATAATCGATGCTAATTAACATGTTTGTCTGATTTTTTTGAGTAATCAATGTATTTATGGTTCTAGAGGACATATAATATTTGCATGGGAAGTTGTGCTCTCACACTGGTCATCACCTCTACCCTGGTTACATCATTTCTTCAATTTTTTATTTACTTATTATGATGTTGTTTATTATCTATTTATTTATTTTCTTCATTAATGGTTTGTTTATTTTTAGATGTATTATTTTTAGGGATGTAATAGCTAGTAAAGAAGGATTTTTCGAGCATGTTAAGTTAAAAGGCATTTAAAGCATTTTCTAGCAAGTAAATTGGAATTTTTTCTTAAAACATATGCCAATGTCCAATTTTTAGCCAAAATCCACACAATATAATAAAAGCTGTTTTTAAAACATACATAAGGGAACCAATGTTTCCAACCTTAATGAATGCCCTAATTTATGTATGATATTTATCATTCTTTCTTTTGTATATTATTCTTCTCTTTAGAATGATTTGCATATGTAATAACTTAAGTAAGAATTCATTTGTTTGCTGCTTTCTTTATTTGATTGGGACATTTATTTAATTTTTATCGCTTGCATCGTGTGAGAGAGGAAAGGGAATTAATTCTAAAACAACACCTAACCGAGATTCCTAATAAGAGGGATATTCCAAACCCTAGTCTCTTTTTAGGCATCAAAATAAGGTCGAGATTCAATTCCCAACGCTCTATTGGGTGGCGACTCCATGACACCTGCCTCTTTGAGCCCATTAGTAGATGCCTTCATGGGTTAACCATCATCAATAATTTGGACTCAATCTTTTTTATTGTCAAATGGCTAGTTTATGATTAAAAATGAGCCTCCTTCGATCTTGAATCCTAAAAGTAGGCCTTTGAGAGCAAACCCAAAAATGAAGGGCGGGCTCCAACATGCGTTACAATTTGAACAAATAAAATAAAACTTACAGTAATTTACTATGATGTAATTAAGAATATAACCAAATTAAGATCAATAATCTAAAATTGTTGCTCAGGTTCGCTCATCCTCCCGATACCTAAATGTGAATTTAATTAATGTTAATTTATATAGATCGAAAGGATAACCCTCTATACTCAAGCATCCCATTGTGGAGCAAGCTATTCTAATCATAAAACGTCCCATTTCAGAGCAAGTTCTATTATTAGCCTATGCATGGGTTAACATCTTATGTTCAGTTTGCTTTCCCATTCTAGGGCTAAACAACCCAAAAACCGATTCATTTTACTCCAAACTCTACTTCTAAAACCATAACAACTATAATTTATCAAGTCCCATACCAAGGAAATCTCAAAATTACAGCAATCATGATAAAAATAACAAAGGTAGATACATTCATGGCATTCAACATTAAAATAATATACCCAATGCAAACAACATGAATAAAATCATCCATTCAAATCAGAAAAATTAATTAAAACATCAAAAACCCATGAAATATCAATGAAAAACCAACAAAATGAACTATTTATCTGTAAATAAAATCAATTAAGTTTTAGATTCACATTAGATATTAGGGGTTCAAAGATCCCCTAAACAACTAGGTAACTACTCACTACCCATTACAAAAGAAAGAGAGAAAAGGAAAGAACAAACCCAGAATTCCATATGGAGGATGAGCACCCAGCTGAACCTAAGCTTCTTCAACCTTCTTACCTCAAATATCTAATGGAAGATAAGCTCTAATTAAAAGAAACTAAGAATCTAATCTCTATATTTCTATAAATTTATGATATTTACAAGTATGAATTTATATCCTATGTATACAAAAATGAAGGAATTAAAGAACAGATGAAAAGAAAAAAAAAACTAGATCTTAAATTGTTCCAAATAAATTCCAAACAGAAATTCTAGCTTATATAGCCCCGAATAGGGTCAAAGTTGGTACTAAATTATTATTGATAATGACATGCTAAAAATCTACATTTTGGACTAGATGGGTCATGTTCAGTACCAAATAACTGTTGATCGTGACATGCTTCTTCATTGCATTCTAGAATAAAGACTGGATAACTTATGATCAATACCAAATTCCTACTAATCGTGAGGTACTTTTCTTTTTGGTGCTAGACTGAGGAAAGACTACATCATGGTGATCATGAAATCTCTACCAACCGTGATATGATGAAACACTACGTTTCAACAAAAAGCACTAGGTCATGGTCAATACCAAATAGTACTTACTATAAGGTACTTGAAAATTTTGAAATTAAGCACAGAAACCCATAAAAAAACTCTCCAAAGTGTATGAAAGACAAAAGTTACTTAATTTGGATAGAATTTATCGAAACTTAGCAAAGAAAAGTAAAAGACACTTAAAAGTAGATTGAAAAAGACTAAAAACTAGATACTGAATTAGAGTTATTAGCAATATACCTATGTAATATCATAGAGGTAATATGTATGTTATTACCTATTATGGTATTATTTACATGATTAAATTTCTCTAAAAGTGTTTAGACAAGCTTAGGTAACATTTTAGGGTCAATAGGTCACATATGGGTTAAAGCAAATGAGGCACACGGTAGAGACTAAATAGTCTTTGCCATGTAACACAATGTAATTTTTGTACAGAAGGGTGCACACAACGGAGAATAATTAGTCCTTGTCGTGTGTCCTAACTCAACTTGGTATAAAAGGGTGAACACAGTTGATACTAATTAGTCTCTAACATGTGCTCTAATTCTTGTTGGTATAGACGAGTGTACACTGATTAGTCTTTGTCATGTGCTCCCTTGTACCCCAAAACTTCTATAGGTAGATTTTTAGGCTTAAATTATATGTTTGTTTAGAGTTAGCAAATTATGTTTTCTATAAAAACTCCCTTCTAGACATTTATTCTTCAATATTTATAGTTTCTAAATCATCAAATAACACTTCATTTAAGATTTTAAATCTCAAGATATTCATAAAAGAGCATAAAATGCTTTCAATGGTAAGATATCAAACATTACTATATTTCAAACTAGTTTGTGACAATGTTAAAGACAAAAATAGTCTTTGACCTTTTCATGAGAAGTTTAGATATATAAATCTAGTTTACCCTCCAATCAAAATTACTTAAATTAAGGCTCCACAACTCCACTTATAAGCAAAACAATCTTATTAGGTCAAGTGAACCCTAGGACAGATTTTTCCTATCTCAAGAACATCTTTCATATTCCCTCTCTTAAGCAAAATTTAAATAGCATATCCAAGTTCCCATCTTATTAGTATATCTAATATACCATTTCAATTTATTATACAAAGCAAACACATACAAGATGTTCAAGTGTTCCCATACCTTTTGATGCAATTAAGAGTACTTCTTTTAATCCTTCTCAATCCTTTCTTACTTGCTTTTACTTGTTTCTCCTTCTACATAGAATAATTACACATGTAAACATTTATTAATCTCTTCAAACTCAATTCCCATCATATGGAGTTAAAGAAGAAAAGAAGGAGAGATTGTTACCTTAAAAATGTCCAACCACCAAATCTCTCTCCTAAAAAATGTTATAACAAAAATTAAGGTGCTATTTAGGGGTAGAATGGCTAATTTTATGGAAAAAGATGGCTACTTATGTCCCCTAGGGTGGTCGGCCATCTTTTCCTCTTTATCCTTGAAATTTCATCCCTTATTCAAGAAATCTCTAAACTGGGGCTAAGTTGCTTCATCTCATTGGCCCACTTGTGGGTCCTCAATTAATCACCCTTAGCTCCCTCTTTTCTTAGATTTCTTATTCCTACCCCTAAACTCACTTCTTCTCTTTTAATTAAACCCCTATCCTATGCTTTCTTCTAATAACTATGCTTTCTTCTAATAATTCATGTGCATACTTTAACATGGAATGACCATATTACCCTCATTATTTTAAATCAATTCTCTCTAGGTCCAAACCTATAATGCATTGACTACCTAGGCATATATTAATCATAATAACCATTTAAAAATGCATACAATCTCCTAGGCCATATGTTGGGGCCTCACATTTATATCTCTTTTAAAAGAATTTTGCCCTCAAAATTTATACTTGTTTTAAATAATTGTGGATATTGTGCTTTCATAATTGATTCGAGTTCTCAAGCTTCTCCATGCCATGATGTTGCCATAACACTTTAACTAAGGGAATCTACTTATTTTGCAAGTGTTAGACTTCTCTAGCCAAGATTTCTTTTAGCTCTTTATCATATGAGTAATTAGGTTAAACCTGTATCTTCTGTGAGGGCAACATGTGAGATTCATCCGATTGATACTTTTAAAGTATGGAGATATGGAAACCGTCATGTAATTTGGATAACTCTAAAAGAGTGCCAACTTGTATGCAATCAGTCCAATTCATTCCAAAACATCATATGTTTGGGCTAAACTTCCCTTTCTTCTCAAATCATAGTACCTTTCTCCAAGGTGATACCTTTAAGAATACTTTATCACCAACTTGATATTGGATGTCTTTTGTCCAAGATGATATTGGATATCATTTCTCTTTAAGTCATCATATGATTTTTGCCTGTCACTAGCCATTTTCAAACTTTGTTTAGTAATCCGTACTTTTGCTTCAGTGTCCTTGATAATGTTAGGACCAATTATCTTATTTTTAGTTAACTTGGTCTAGCAAATTAGAGTTCTTAACTTTTGACCATATAAGGCTTCATAAGGTGCCATTTCATTATTTTTTCTGGTGACTATTGTTATATGCAAATTCCATTAGGGCAAGGTACTTGTTCTAACTTCTTAGGATATCCAAAACACACCCTTTTAAAATATCTTCCAGTATTTGTATAACCCTTTCGGATTGGTCTTCTATTTAAGAATGAAATGTTGTATTGTAATGAAGTTGTTTACCCAAAGCTTGCTATAACTTCTTCCAAAATCTAGATGTAAACCTTAGATCCCGATTGCAAATTACAGATACTAGTATTCTATATAACTGAACAATTTCATTTATATGTAGTTCAGGAATTGGTATAAATGAGCTGTTTTAGTTAATCTGTCCATAATCACCCATACTGCATCATACTTCCTTTGTGTGAGAGGCATACATATAACAAAATTCATGGTGATATTATACCATTTCCAATATGGAATTGGAATAGGTTTAACAAACCTAAGGGGAGTTGTTGTCTCACTTTCACCTGTTGACAAGTTAAACATTTAGAAACATACTTCGCTATATTTCTTTTCATCCCTAGCCACTAGTAAAACTATTTCAAGTCTTGATACATCTTATTAATACTGAGATGCATAGTGAAAATTGTATTGTGCACTTCATACAATAAAACTCACTTTAATTCTTTGTCATTTGGTACATACAACCTATTTCAATAATACATGCTTCCATCTTCTTTTATTGAATATTCAGATTAGCTTCCTTTAAGTATAGAATGGACTATTTGCTGTAATTTTTCATAATTTTTATGAGCATCAGCTATCACTTGTCTCACATTAGGTCACGCTTTTAACTGAGATATTAGTGCATTGTTTAGTGCAAACTTCCATCTACATTGTTGTAATATCATTATTGCCATCATCTTTAGACTTAGGGCATCAATCACGGCATTAGCTTTCCCTAGGTGGTAGTCAACTATACAATCATAATCTTTAAATAATTATAACCATCTGCATTGCCTCAAATTAAGTTCTTTCTATATAAGTAAACACTTGAGGCTTTTATGATATGTGTAGATCCTACACCTCTCCCTATATAAATAATGTCAACATATTTTCAATGCAAACACCACCGTTGCTAACTCTAGAATGTGTATGGGATAATTCTATTCAATCATGAGGCTTTAACTGTCATGATGCATATGCTACCACTTTACCCCTCTTGCATCAATACACACCCTAAATCATTTTCAGAGGCATCCCTATGCATATACTACTCTTTACTAGATGTTGGTTGTGTTAGAACCAAAACTTCGATTAGCATCTTTTTTAACTGTTCAAAACTTGTTTGAGATCTATTAGTCCATTCAAACTTAGCACCTTTATGAAATAGTCTAGTGAGTGGAGAAGCAATAATGGAAAATCCTTTTACAAAGCAATGATAATAACCTGTTAACCCCAAAAAACTTCTCACTTTTGGTACATTTTAAGGCAACTTCCAATTAATAATGGCTTCAATCTAACTAGGATCCACTCTAATACCTTTTAAAGACACAATATGCCTAAGAAAAGAAATTTCCTTAATCCAAAAGTCACATTTACTCAAGTTAGCATATGATTGGTTTTTCCATAATGTTTACAGCACAATTCTCATATGCTCTGCATACTATGATTCATTTCTAGAGTAGACCAATATATTATCAATAAACACCATGACAAACTAGTTTAAACACCTTATTCATCAAATTCATAAGAGTCGTCGGTGCATTGGTTAACCCAAAGGACATGAACAAGATTTCATAATGGCCATATTAGGTTTTAAAGGTAGTTTTTGGAAAGTGTACATCCTTCACTTGGAGTTGATAGTGTCCCAATTACAAATCAATTTTCAAAAACACACTTACACCTGTTAATTAATCAAACAAGTCTTTTATTCAGGGCAATAGGTATTTGTTCTTAACAGTCACTTTATTACATTGTCTGTAATTTATGCATATTCTTAAAGTACTATTTTTCTTTTTTTGACAAACAAAATAGGGGCCCTAAGGTGATACACTAGGCTTAATAAAGCCTTTGTCTAGTAGCTCTTGCAATTGAACTTTTAATTCTTTCAATTTGATGGTACGATTCTATACGGTGCTCTAGAGATAGGGGTTGTTCCAAGTAAAGTTTCTATATATAACTTATAGACGCTAGGTCCTGAGGTGGCTTCTTATCAGAGTTAGCTAATAAGGAAATTGTTTCTCTTAAATAGGCAAGGCAAGAAAGTGCTAAACTTTCCCTACACTTTTTAATATTCTCAAAATATTTTTTTTGGGCTTCACCCATTTATCTCTTTAAAAAAAAGGGCAAAATGAGGAAAACTGCTTTGAAAATGTGGAGCAGTCTTAAGTGTTAAAGCCTTATTTTAGACTACAGACCTCCTAATTTGATGGTTCTAAAGCCACATGAATCTTAAGACTTAGAATTATAATTTTAAAGAAACCCAAACCCATTTAAGTCCTTAATATTATAAAAATTAGGCTTGAATATAAATGATCTGAATTTGTCCCTACATTTGGACCAGTTTGTAGTATTTTGGGCATAAATCCCTCTATAAAACTCTTTTTAAGGTGAATCCAATTTTGATAGAAACTATAAAAATTTTGGAACACCTTTAATAAGGAGAGTATGACCAATTATGAACCCATTACTCCCAATAATTTTTCAAATTCAAAACATTAATTCTATCCCGGAAGATTTTTTTAAGAGCAGTCATTTGTATTTTGGCCATAAATCCCAATATACAAACCCAAATTGAGTGATTAATTATTCATTAGAAATTTATGACATGGGGGAACAAATGTTAAGCAGACACCTTGTCAAAAAAAATGGCATCTTCAACCCTAAAAAATTGCAATATTTTGGATCAAGGATTAGTTAACTAAGAATAGGCTGTGACTTAAGGGAGTGAGTCACGCCCTTCACTCACGGGTCAAGGCCATGACTCACCCAAACCATTTTAATGATTTTAAACTTCCAAAAAGGTGAAAAATGTTGAAAAAAATCTTCTTCATCTTATCTGAGCATTAATAGCTTAGGAAGGATTTTTTATGGTGTTTTTAATCCCTGTATTTAGGCATAGAAAGGAAGGGCTCTCTCTCTCTAGGTTTCTCTCATGTTCTTATACCCTGTAAAATACACACACACTGTAATGTCAAAAAATAAAGAACAAAGAGCAAGAAAGATAGGAAGGAGGGCCAAAAGCACTAAATCTCTTTGGTCTTTGATGGAACCAACTTGAAAATAATATTCTTGAGCCCCAAAATTAATTAAATCCAGTGTTAGAACTTGAATCATAATAGAAATTCTTATTTTCCATTTTTTATAGGTTGATTTTGATTAATATTTGATTTATTAATTTTAAGCATGTAAATTGGTAATTAATTGAATTTTATGATTGTTTTGCTCATTAATTCATGTTAATTAGTTAAAAATATTTTAAAATTGAGTAAATAGCTAAATTTGAAATAACTATTAATCATCTTCTTCATTTTTTCCAATGTTTGAATTTCATGTTTAATGCTTTAATCTTGATTTTCCTCATTCAAATCATATTTTTCATGTGTTTTATTGAGTTTTGTTTGGCTTTTTTATAATTTCAAATAGTCAAATTTGCATTTTAGGTGAATTTTGGTTGATTTCCATGGCTTTCAATGTCATTCCAAGGGCTGACTTTGGTTTCTAAGTCAAGTCAAAGCCTTGAGTCGAATCGAGTAATGCTCTTAGCCCGTGACTCGGCCTGACTCAACCAGTAAACTAGTTGGATTAGGTATAACTCGCCTCTTTTGTTTATGCATCACTTGCGTGCTTACCTATAGTCATGCCACTTGTTTCCTTTATTTTTTTTTTGTCTTTTAGTGCCTTTAAGGCACTATTCATTGGCCCAATAATGCAATTTTATTATTTTTCAATTCCAAGTGCTTTCCTTTTTTTTCATCTATTTTCATTTTATTCTTTGTTTACTCTTTTAATTCCTTTAAGATAAATACTCTACTTTACACTCATTTGTTATTTTAATCCATTATTTTAATTTATTATTGTTAATTGTTAATTTGTTGTTTTATATTTAATTTATGTTGTAGTTAAATATTTTTTTATTATATTGTTATTTGCTATTTTTTATTAACATTATTTTTAATTTTGTTTATTGTGTTAATATTCTTTTATTGCTATTAATATTACTTTTTATATTGTTTAAGTTACCAACATTATATTATTAATATATTTGTTGTTAATATTAACTTTTTATATTTGTATTTGTTTATTTAGCTTAATTAATTGGTACTTGTGATAAATTAATTATATTAATTTTTCCATTTCTTTTTTATTCATAATATGTTTTAATATTCTCTATTTTATTAATGCTATTTTGCTTGTGTCTATTTTATTAGCTTAATTAATATTTATAATTTAATTGTCAAATAGTCTATTTATAAATTTGTGAAGCATTTAATTTATTCAACCATATTATCATCGTTGTTAATATTGTTCTTATTTTTAATGACAATATTTATAATTGTCATTATTAATATTAATGAAAATATTACTATTATTGTTATTATTACTCTTGTTATTATTGTCCCCATTATTTATATGCTTTTAATATTTTAATATAATTTAACATCATTTATTAATTTATTTTATTATTTATTTATTTATTTATTGTATTTAAT
The DNA here is from genome assembly GCA_037975025.1 of Excoecaria agallocha. Lineage (NCBI taxonomy): Eukaryota > Viridiplantae > Streptophyta > Magnoliopsida > Malpighiales > Euphorbiaceae > Excoecaria > Excoecaria agallocha. The sequence continues at coordinate 166,045 of JBBPFJ010000051.1, forward strand.
TATCCACTATTTGATTTAATTCATCATTAACTAACATAATTTTTCATGCCATATGGGCATCATGAATTTTGAGTCAGCATGGAGGATAAGGCGGTGCATAGATTTGGATTTATTTTATTTCTTTACTAATTTATTTGGGCCTATATTATTGTTCTTTAATTTTCCTTTTTGAAAAATTAATTGTAATAATAAAGGGTTTTATATGCTTAAATTAAAAACAACACCAAAAATATTTTTACTTAATTAATTGGATTTTTTTGCATAAAAGTGGACCAATGTCTTATTTATAATCCCAAAAAATCACAAAAATTATTCATTTATAAAATGTGCATGAGGGAACCAATGTTCCCAAATTCAATAAATATCCCAATTTATATATGCCATTTTATTTATATCATTATTCTTTTATGCCTTTTCATTTATTGCAAGTAAATGAATTTTTTGAAGCGTTAATGTAAAAACTCACTCGATGATTTTATACAAGTTTAGTGGAATTTTTCTATAATGAAAGAGATCAATGTCCTAATTTTTCACCCAAAAAATAACATGTAAAAATAAGGATTTTTCTTTATAAATACAAATGATTTTTTACCTTAAAATTAACTAATACGATTATTTTCCTTCAAAAGTCGTGTGGGCTCAATACCCTTTTTTTCCAAAATACAGACAAAACTTTGCATTTTTTGCAAATATGCATGCAAGGACCAACATCCTCATTTAAATGAACTTAATTAATTCTCTATTTATGTATGATTTTATTTTTACATTTATTCTTATATTCTTAAATGCTTTCTATACTATGCTTTTGCGGCTTTCAATAGCATTTATGGATTTCCAACATGTTTGAGTGTACCATACTTTTCCAGCATAATAATTTGTGTGGGAAAAGAGGTAAAATAATTAATCACTAAAACTCATTTATATAACATTAACCAAATGTATAAATCGGAGTTAAGTCTAAACTATCTCTGGTTTATGCTTTATGAGGTTTGAACTCACTTTTTCAATATTTTATTGGGTGGCAACTCCATAATACTAGCCTTCTGATGCCCAGGAGATGCTCTTGTAGCTTGATTGCTAACAATAGATGGAAATAAAATCTTGTATATTGTGAAACGACCAATCTTCATGAGTTAATGAGCCTCCATTCGGTATCGAGCCCTAAAAGTAGGTTTTTGGGAGTAAACCCGATGCCTATAGGGTTTGGCAAGTGCCATAGTGGTGACTCCACTGGGGACTATGAGATTTTGTTCTGAAAGTACCTTTGATTAATTTAATATAAATGAGTTTAAAGATTAAGATGTTTTATCTCTTTTCGAAAATTGGCATTGCATTTATACTAAGACCTTAGAATTAAGTTAGGCATCCCTATTTTAACCCCAGTGCAATCTCAAAATATAACCCTATGTTCACTTAATGTAGGGAAGTGTTATGGAGGACCTGTAGCCTATGCCTTATACTTTTTGGTATATCAAATTCTGACCTGATCAGTCGTTATACTTGCGTTGAGCTAGATCCAATGGCAGAGGCCACGCTTGGGTAGCCCTAAATTTGTATTACTAGACCGAAAGCCTATGTAATGGCATAGACACCTCCACTAAAGGGCATGCATCATAATACCTTGCCTGTGATGTAGGACCTTACGTATTGAATAAGTCCAAATGAATTTAGATGTTTGCTCATTAAAGGCTTTTATTCCTCGATGGGTGCATTTATGTTTAATTAGATTGTTTAAATACACAATGGATAAAATCCATCTACGTGCACTTTCAATAAAGAGAGACTATGTTACCGATTTTCCACAGTGCACTATACGTATTCATTGGGTTCCTTGTTAACCCATGAGATAATCCCACCTAGGAAAGAGACCGTACAACCTCTTGTGTTGCAATAATAAGGTTGTGAGGATTTTCCTTTTCTTTCACATGTGTTTGTCTATGTTGCATACACGTACATGCATTTTCAATAAAATAACAAGAATAATCAAAATGATAATAAATAATAAAGTATGCATTTTGTGTGCATAAATTTTTTATGCATGTGCATCCATCTTAGGTGTATGGTTCCTGTTTGCACAAATCGTTCCATGTAATAAAAATTAAAACTTGTAAATCTTGTGTGCATAATTTTCTAACAAGAAAAAATGTGCATGTGCACATATCTCATTTCGTGTGCAAACAAAATAATAATATGATAATGTGAAACACGTTCATTCCATATGTAAGTTTTCTTTACCATGAAAATGTGTATGTTTCATTCTATGTGCTGTAAAATGTACATTCTTCATTAAATTTTTTCTAGCTTGCACATTTTACTTTGTGCATAGAATTCTTCTTATGCATTATGTATATGCCATGCTCATGCATCTTTTGTATGTGTGCCATTCATGTGCATCACTCCTATGTGTCGATGTGCGACATATTCATCCTGCATCATACACATAACACTTTCATGTGTCATGCATCACACTTATGTCATGCACCATATGTATGCCTAGTGTGTTTTAGTGTCATAAGTACCTTATGCATCACACACTATCACACATATACAATGTATGCTCATCCATTTGATGCATCATGCGTATACCTAACATGTTCATGCATCACATACAATATGTGTATAATTTACATACATCATCATGTATTGACTCATATCATATTTATTATGCTCATGCATCATCATCATAATGTAGTGATTAACCCATACATCACATGCATCCTTAACATATTCATTCTCATACATTATCCTATATACATCATTTGTGACACCTTTATCTTGTACATAAACTGACTCACTTTACTATGTTATTGAGCCAAAAATTATTAAATATAAAGATTATCTTAAGAAAAAAACTAACAGAAGTGTTTTACAAATAAAAACTTTACTTTATACTTTTGAGTTTCTTAGAATGTTTAAGATTTACATCAAATAATCTTTCTTACAATACATCATTGACATTACAAATAAAATTCTTGTAACCAAAAGGAACTCAACATTAATAACTATACTTCCAAACTCTCTCTCTTGTGTTGGCCAACTGCTACAGACATTAACCTTGAGATGATCTCTTAACTCAAAACCTACAAAGATAAAATAACCTATGCTAAGCAATAAAGCTTAGTGTGGGAAACTAAACATGAAAGATAACCACCCATAGTGATTGTCAAAATCAAAATATATATACATCAATGATGGAATATGACATGATATGTTCATGGTAATCGTGCAGCGGAAAAACGATGAAAAACAATCATACATGCCAAACAATTCCATAACAAGAATCGAAACATGCAATTTTAGGGTTTAAAACTTACAACTTTGGATGCCTTTTAAACCTTGAGTTTGGTGATGATCAGCAACCGAGATGACTTTATCCGCCTTAGATCTTGATCACCACTCCCTCTATTCTCACACACACACTTGCAAAGATGACTTAAAATAGAGATTGCTAGCTCTCTTTTAAAGTATTGTGTAAAAGCAATGATTTGAAGCTACAAGACTTGATCTTGCACTTCTTTTAGGTGCTATTAATGCCAAAAAGACAAGAAAGCAAGAAAGTATTCTTTCCCTTGTGTATTTCGGCCAAAAGAGAAAAATTGTTCACCTTGTCAAAAATAGAATTAATTAATTTATATCATTAATTTAAGAAAGATAGGTCATACCAAAATCCCTTAGAATTAGGAATATATTCGGCCTCCATCACTTCCTAATTAAATGATTTAAATTAATTCAAACTCTATTAGGTTTCAAATTTAAATGGCATTAGTCATTTAATCAAAATAAACTTATTTTGGAATTAATTGGTTGCCGAATTTGGGCCATATTAATTCCCTCTCAAGTCTTATATTTTGATTAAATACAATTTAGAATTTAATACACAATTAACTTAATTATACATAGATAATTAATTAATTGAAATTAAAACTAGCATATGCCAATAAATTTTTCTCGTGTATGCCTAAAACAGCTAGCTGTTTTAGGCAAAAAAACATGTTTGAAAGATTTGCCTAAAATAGCTAGTTGTTTTAGGCAAAAATCTGTTTACCCATTTTATGCATTAATTTGAATTCCCAATACACTATTTAAATATTTTAAGCCCAATGCTTTGTGTGCAATCCTATAGGTCCATTTAATATTGGTAATGAATTAATAAATTAATTCAAAGGCTATATATATTCTCTAGCAAGATATTATAGCATTCCAAATTAAATGAAAATGCATATGGCATTTAGTGACCTAATGCAATTTTGCATAGTCCCTTACCGATAAATATCAGAATTAATATAAGGCATGGAACTAGTGATCCTTATATATATTAATTCCTTTCTTGATATTCCAGTGACACTGAACTCTCAGATAAATAATGATTACTCATTATTTCATCTCGGTATGGCCATACACTTCTCAGTTCACTGATCAAGTGGCCAATGATATTTTCTCTCTTATCGAGAGGGGTAATCCCTTCACTTCTCTCATGCTCTCTAACAAGATTCAATGCATACCCAATCATACCCGTACTTGTCACTCTGTTATGAGCACGTTAGGTGTATGTCAAAGTACATAGTAATTCATAAAGAGTTTCATAGAGATTTTAGGTCTAAGAACTCCGATACAAAACTTGCATATGAGAAACACTTATGACTTGTACCATGTAGTGTTCTTATGAGCGGATCGTATCCAGATACCATGTTCTTTAACATGTATCTATGATCTCTGATTGACACTCTTGTCCTAATGATCCGTAAGACAGAACTCATAATATCAGAGAGAGCATACTAGTCTTAATTCATTGTTATTCCCATAACAATGACTAACTAGGGATGTTTAGAATGAAGTCTCATTTGTTTCAAGGTCTTAAAACTATGTGCCTCACACATGATAACTTAAACCGAAACGACATTCTTGGATGGTTCTATCAATTGATATGCACAGGAATACAAAAGATAAAACAAATGCCTCATTTTATTAATTCAAAGTGTTTTATTACAATGCATTGGGGCTAGGGCTTACACTAACAATCTCCCACTAGCACTAGTCCCAATTGGGCATAGCCCTAAGACCGAACGCTCTCAAATGAGCTTCATGCAGATTTGGACGCAACTGTTTCGTCAAAGGATCTGCTACATTGTCTTCACTTGCTATCTTTCTAACCTTGACGTCCCCAAGATTAATGATCTCTCTGATCAGGTGGTACCTCCTGAGTATGTGTTTGGATTTCTGGTGTGACCGGTGCTCCTTAGCCTGTACGATGGCTCCATTGTTGTCACAGAAAATTTATAATGGATCTATGATGCTTGGGACCACTCCTAATCCAGAAACGAAATTTTTAATCCAAACAGCTTCTTTTGTAGCCTCACTCGCTGCAATATACTAAGATTATATAGTTGAATTGGCAACGGTCTCTTGCTTCGAGCTTCTCCAGCTGACAGCACCACCATTCAAAATAAAAACAAACCCAGATTGCGATCTAGAATCCTGAGTGCTGGTCTAAAAAGTAGCATCAGCATAACCTTGTATGATGAGCTCTTCTTGACCACCATACACTAAGAAGTGATCCTTAGTCCTTCGCAGGTACTTCAGAATCCCTTTTACAGCAGACCAGTGCTTCTCACTAAGGTCTTGCTGAAACCTACTGGTTATACTTAGTGCATGAGCAATATCCAACCTAGTACATAGCATAGCATACATGATAGATCCAATAGCAGATGCATATGGGATTCTACTCATGTTGTCCCTTTCCTCTTTGGTTTTAGGGCACTGTTTTTTAGTCAAAGGAACTCCCAAAGCCAAAGGTATGTACCCTTTCTTTGAGTCTCCCATGCTAAAATGCTTTAGTACTTTGTCTATGTACTTTTCTTGACTTAGTCCCAAAAGTCGATCCGATCTATCTCTATAGATTCGAATACCAAGTATTGTCTCGGCTTCACTTAAGTCTTTCATTGAGAAACATTTTCCCAACCATTGCTTAACCTTTTGCAATGTTAGAATGTCATTCCCAATGAGAAGGATGTCGTCCACATATAGGACCAGAAACACTACTATGCTCCCACTAACCTTCTTGTACACACAAGGCTCATCTTCATTCTTGATGAAGTCAAATTCCTTGACAGCCTCATCAAAATGAATATTCCAACTTCGAGATGCTTGTTTTAATCCACAAATGGATTTTTGAAGCTTGCAAACCTTTTTAGGATTCTTGGGATTGACAAAACCTTCAGGTTGTGTCATATACACATCCTCAAGTAAATTTCTGTTGAGGAAAGCAGTTTTGACATCCATTTGTCATATCTCATAATCATGATATGCAGCTATGGCAAGCAAGATCCTAATGGACTTGAGCATGACTACAGGCAAAAAGGTCTCGTCATAGTCTACACCATGAGTTTGTGGAAAACCTTTTGCTACTAGTCTACCTTTGTAGGTCTTATCAGCTTTGAGTATAAATAGCCACTTGCATTCAATTACCTTAGCAGCTTCTAGTGGATCAACCAAGGTCCAAACCTGATTATCGTACAATGATTGCATCTCGAATTTCATGGCTTCAAGCCAATTTTCCGAGTCTGGGCTCTCAATAGCTTCTCGATAGGTAGTAGGATCCTTACGATCTACTAACTCAATAGTGTCACTATCGGTGATTAGAAATCCATATCTCTCAATCTCCCGACGTACCCTACCAGACCTTCTAGGTTCTTGTGTAATGGGTTTTTGTTCCACAACTAGTTGTGAACTTGATCCCATTTCCAACTCATCCTCTATAGGATTTTTGTGGCGCTTGAATTTCTCCAAGTTCTACTTTACTCCCACTGTCTTTCTTGAGAAGGAACTCCTTTTCCAATAAAACAGCCTTACGAGCAACAAATACTTTGTTCTCGGCTTGTGAGTAAAAGTAGTATCCCTTTGTTTCTTTGGGTTAACCCATAAACAAGCAGACAGTGGATTTGAACTCTAGTTTGTCAGATGTTAATTTCTTAACATTTGCTTCACAGCCCCAAATCCTGAGAAAAGACATATTGGGTTCTTTTCCAGTCCATACCTCGTATGGTGTCTTTTCAACTACTTTAGTTGGAGTACGGTTCAATAGAAATACAGCAGTTTCTAATGCATAACCCCAAAAAGAGATAGGAAGACTAACTTGACTCATCATAGATTGAACCATGTCCAACAGAGTTCGATTTCTCCTTTCGTACACACCATTTCATTGCGGTGTTCCAGGAGGAGTGAGCTGTGAAATAATACCACACTCTTTTAGATGATTGTCAAACTCTTGGCTTAAGTATTTGCCACCTCAATCTGAACGAATGGCTTTTATACTTCTACCAAGTTGGTTTTCTACTTCTTTCTTAAACTCTTTGAATTTCTCAAAAGTTTCAGACTTGTAATTCATTAGATAGACATAGCCATATCTACTGAAGTCATCTGTGAATGTCATGAAGTAGCTAAAACCACCTCTAGCTTGTGTACTTAAAGGTCCACATACATCGGTATGTATTAGTTCCAATAAGTCATTAGTGCTCTCACCTTTCTTGTTAAAAGGACTCTTTGTCATTTTTCCATGCAAACATGGCTCGCATGTGTCATAAGCCTCTAAGTCAAATTACCCAAGCACTCCAGTTTTGTGGAGTCTTGAAATGCGTTTTTCGTTTGCATGTCCTAAATGACAATGCCAGAAGTAAGTAGGGTTCAATTCGTTTGATTTAACCCTCTTTGTATTAATGTTGTATATGGACTCTTTGTTTTGTAAATCAAGGATATAAAGGCCATTTTGCAACATGGCATTGCCATAAGAAATGCCTTGGCAGCGATATGAGCATTGCCATTTTTAATAACAAAATCAAATTCATCCAAATCCAAACATGAAACTGAAATGATGTTTTTGCTCATAGCAGGCACATAATAACAATTTTTCAAAACTAAACAAAGTCCGGAAGGTAAAGTGAGTTGATAGTCGCCTATCTCCATGGCAGCAACTCGTGCTCCATTCCCCACACGGAGGTCCACTTCATTCTTCCCAAGTAACCGCCTATTTCTTAGCCCCTGCACATTTGAACAAATGTGAGAACCACAACCGATATCCAATACGCAAGTGGTAGAAATAGACAGGTTAATTTCAACAACAAAAATCTCTATGAAACTCTTTATGAATTACTGTGTACTTTGACATACACCTAACATGCTCGTAATAGAGTGACAAGTATGGATATGATTAAGAGCATGTTAGGTGTATGTCAAAGTACACAGTAATTTATAAAGAGTTTCATAGAGATTTTAGGTCTAAGAACTCTGTTACAAAACTTGCATATGAGAAACACTTATGACTTGTACCATGTAGTGTTCTCATTAGCGGATCGTATCTAGATACCATGTTCTTTAACATGTATCTATGATCTCTGATTGACACTCTTGTCCTAATGATCCGTAAGACATAACTCATAATATCAGATAGAGCATACTAGTCTTAATTTATTGTTATTCCCATAACAATGACTGACTAGGGATGTTTAGAATGAAGTCTCATTTGTTTCAAGGTCTTACAACCATGTGTCTCACACATGATAACTTAAACCGAAACGACATTCTTGGATAGTTCTATCAATTGATATGCATAAGAATACAAAAGATAAAACAAATGCCTCATTTTATTAATTCAAAGTATTTTATTACAATGCATTGGGGCTAGGTCTTACACTAACAATCAATTGAAACATTAAAAGTGAAATGTACGATGTGGAAACTTTAAACAATAATGTAATCCTACATTTAATCCAACATTCTTAATTATCATTGTTGATTAAAATGATCTATACATTAATAAATATATTCCATATATTAGAAACCCAGTTAATCATGTTGTTTCATTTATCATAAGAAATAGCTATGCTATAATAAACTATGATATATTTATACTCCAGATTAACCAGCTTGAAAATATAATAACATTCAAAATAGTTATCTGTAATCACACTCAAGCACGCTTGATATATACATTTATTAACAAGTAACAAATGGATTAGAGAATCTTGACATATTTATCAAGCTCATGTAGTAAACAATAAGAGCATTTAAGAAACTTAATAGTTAACTTAACATGTTTGTGTTGTATACTGACTGAGAACTCTTCATGCATTTAACTCATTTAAACATTTTTGCACATGTGGAACCAACTATAAATAGCATACAATCATATATATACATCTTGTGTTACTTGGTAAACTTTATTTATTTAAACTCATGAACAATACAAGCAAATCAGGTCAGACATGTAATTAAGCAATATCCATAACTCTCATACAATACTTGCTTTGCACATTATACTTTAATGTCGGTATTGTACTTATAGTTTAGCTTGCCCAAGTTCTAAAGGTGGATAATGGAAATAGGGGATATCTGAAGATATCAATAACATAGACCTAAACGGGGCCAATAGAACAGGGGACCTGTCAAGCTAACCCGAATGAGGTCGGCTAACAACCCAAACGGGGTTATTCATGATCCAAAAGGGGATCAACAGTAACTTAGACCCAAATGAGGTCAATAGGGGTCGTTGCAATATCCCTATAGGCACCTATCTATCCACAGTTGAACTCCAATAGCAGACAATATTATGTTCATGTTCATTCCATATATTACACTTATACTTTACAGAGATAATATGGCCTTTATTCCATTAAATTTAAGATAAGCAGAGTCTTCAGATTTATAGATACATTTATCAATGTATCAAGTTTCATAATCACGTGTATATATATATAATAATGATTGCATCATTTCAAAATCCATGGTTAAGTGTAAGCATTTAAGCATGATCAAGACATTGAAGAATATATATATATATATATATATATATATATATATATATATATATATATTTCTGTACTTTCATTTAAGGTGTAGAATTATCCATCACATTTTATAGCAATTATGTATTTTCACCCATCAATGGAAGACTAGTGCAGTCAAGCATACATAATTCACTTGAAAAGAATAATTGACCTTGAGCTTGATCCCAGGCTCAATATGTATAAACCTGCACTTTTAAGTATCTCTAAATTATCTAGCATATGCCTTATTAATGAACTTGCTAGATGAGTTTATTTGTGACCTCACTATATACTCTGATTGCCGCCAATGTCACATTAATTAAATAACAAATCCAGTCATTTACTGTTATAAGAGTTTCTTGAACCAAACTTGCAAATACATTAAACTTATAGTTGTCAATAAACTCAGGATATAATAAGGGTTAAGCACACTTTTACATTTATTCATCCCCTATCATAGCAAGGACCACAGGTGAGGTGGCTATAGAGGTTTTAATATCGAATATGTATTATTACAATTCAGTTACTTCAAGAACTATTTTATGCCAATACACTTCTTATAATCAAATTATTGAGACTATATACATTAACATATCATAATAACATAACACCAAACATATATAGAAATTTTGTTTATGTCTTTATTGAAATAGCAGAACTAAGAATTACTTAAGTCATATTTCATGCCTCAGGTGAGTATACTTTAAATGTCTTAGAAAAGTGCCTTATACTTTGCAAAAAAAATGTGACTATAATTTGGGGGTGAGTATTGCTGGTACATGCATAATCACAAGATAGCCATATTGTTGTTATGGCATAATTATGTAAGCAAGGTTCATATAATGATTTAACTACATTTTAACATGTTATCAATAGATTTCACATATTAGCATAGTCATGCTATATCAATCAAGTAAGATATATCATACCTATTCAAATGCTCTTTATAACATGCCTCATTCTTAAAACCTTACAATATAGCTCATCATGTATATGATCATGTAAAAAGATACACACTCCCTAGTGTATTTATATACACATGTATTCATAAAGTCATATATCAATATAAGTATCTAAAATTGATCATGTATCATCATAATTATGTATTTTAACATGTTATCAATTCAAACACCATGAAATACCCTTAAATCTCATTTTTGTACTTATATTAGACACTTTGTACATGTATGTAATCATATCATGATACACAATCTCCAGTGTATGTACATGTAATCATGTATTCATATAGAAATACAAGTATCGGTATTTGAATATACATATCATCATGGTCACATACTTGAACATGTTATCGATATGCGTTACATGTGTTTATATAGATATTTACTCTATCATAGATGTACATAAAAGTAAGTATGTTTGCATGTAATAAGTTTGTTCATAAGTTGATCATATATAAATGTATAAATATATATGCCATTATCAATAATCATATCATATGTTATACATAATTCAATGTATTTCTATATGGGCACACATTTAGCCTAACAACATATAATTAAGGTATACATATATAATCATAACTTGATTTATATCCTTTGATACATGTATTTCTATGCTATAAATTGCTTAATTTACAATGAAAATAGTTTAGATAACCATTACTATTCATTTAGGACCTTTATGTAAAGTTTGGATGAAGTATAAAGTGGTCACAATTACTAGGTAATACCTGGTAACTGTGAGGTAAGTTTCATTTTGATTCTGGACTGAAAACTAGACTATCTCATGGTTACCAGTAAAAACCAAGCAACCATTACATAGAATATATCCAGAGGTAGAATTATAGATTCAACTTATATCATGATTTTGACCTATAAAACATCATTTTTAGCAAAAACTTCCTTCTAAAAACTTGTAGCCCTATGTGTCTAGTATCCATAAAATTAAAAATCATTTCAAAATCACATATGGAACTTAAGATATTCACATTTTTCTGATTACGATTCCTAAGAGCAGTACAGTGAATAGGTTCGGATTCAAGCTTAAATTTCACATGCTTAGAGATAGATTTAGCCTTAACTTCCTCTTATTAATTGTAAATTTAGAAGTCTATTTTCCATATGAATTAACCTCATAACATTCTGACCATTTTACGCAAATATATCTCATTTTTACCACAACCTATTCCAGAACCGGAATTAACAGTTCATCTAAAATTCACTAAAATTCAATAAATCATAAGAATTATTTAGAGGTAGAATTAAAGCTAGGTTCGTTCTACAATTTTGTAGGTATATGTCTTGTGTAACTTTAGAAATTTTAATTATCTCAATTAGAGGTCTCTATTTCAACTTATGCTAAAATTATAGTCACTAGGTCAAATGGTTTCATGTCATTTCTTCAAACAACACTTCACAAAACTTATTCTCTTTCTAATTGATCAAAAAATTCCAATCATTAACAACATGTTCTACAAAAATTATCCACAAGAAAATAGGAAAAACCTTAATTCCATACCTTGGCCGAAATTTCCCTTAGCCTCATTTTTGTGCTTTTCCTTTTCCTTTGCTCCTTCCTCATTCTTCTTCTCCTTAATCAACAATTCATTTATTCAACTTAAACTTCCAGCATTTAACTCATTACACCACCAACCAAAGAAGAAGAAGAGGAAGAGGAAGAGATGAATTACTAAATTAATAAGCTTAGCTTAATGATACACACTAATTTGTCTTGATTTAATTCAACATGCATGCATTTCTCTTCAAAGATTTCTTAGAGAGAAGTTTGACATTGTCTTTTAAGTAAAGAAGAAATAAACTCAGAATTCTTCAATGAGAATTCCACCCTACATACCCTCTCTCTTCACAAAATTAACTATTTATAATAGCAAGGGAAGATTCCCATTTTGGTCCCTTAAAAAGTTACATGTCTCACTAATTTCTCTCTATCTTTGCATGTTTTACATTAACTTCTCCATTTCTTGCATGTTATAAATTGACCTATCCATCTATTCCTTCTCTTAAATTAACCTCTCAAATCCTTCTTTTATTCACATTTGACCCCTAAAATGCCATATTTATAAATTGACCTCAAACTAATACTTCATATTTCAATTACACCCTTGAATATTATTATATCAACATAATAATTTAATTATGCCCTTATAAAATTTCTACCATATAATTCATACATTTATCACATAATTAATTATAACTTAATAACATTTATGCCCCAAACAATATCTTAACTATATTTTGTTCTAATTATGCACACTATATACTATAATATCAATTAACTTTTGTATGCTCTATCACATAAGACCATGAATTCATTAGATCCTAATTACTAATAATTCATCCAATATTACTTAATTAGACTTTAATAACATGTAATTGCCCTTGAATTCTACTATGGCCTATTTAGGGTCCTTACATCATTACATTTCCAATGTACATCATCACGATGCAAAAAGTGTAAATAGTAATAAAATAATAATACATGAACATCACCATGGCATGAATATATATCTAGTGTGCATGTATATATTAATGTATGTCATACCACATATGTATCATAACATGTATATATGCCTATCCTGCATGTACATGGTAATGCTTGTTATGGCATGTACATATTAACATACATCATGACATGTGCACATAAACATTCCTTATAGCATGTACCATATGCATATTGGTATGTACATGTAAATGTTCACTATCACATGTGCACATTAACAAGTGTTCGGTAATTCATTATGACATGCACATATATTCATTATGCATGTGCATGTTGACATCTAGTATAACATAAGCATATAGACATGCATCTTGGCACATACATAGTGACATGTGAGCATACATTATAACATAAACATGTTGACATTTTGTTATGACTTGAATGTATAAACATTTGTCGCCCTATTATAATATATACAAATGAACATACATGAGTCATGGCATATATACTTAAATATCTATCATGCATTATAACATGTGCATGTACACATTCACCATCACATTGGCTTTACACCCATCATTACATGTACAAATTAATATACATTGTAGCGATATACATCCACCATCCTAAGTACATATTAACATACACTACAGCATCTGTATACAAATATCTACCATCATATATGCACAACTAACATGCATCATAACATGAATTTATGAACATGCATTATAACATGTACATATTAGTCATTGAGTTTTGTTTCATGCATGCTGCCATACACATGTGCATGAAGACATCACATTTACCTCATGTTGGATCATGCACACAAAATAAGTGCCATGAACATCCTATGTTAAATTGCATGCCATGACATCCGTATTTCACCATGTTACACTTTCTTTTCTATTGTTGCTTGTATGCATACCTTTATACTACATGCCATTATACATGAGGCATGTCGTGATCATGTGTCCTATCATTTTTAGATTGTTATATCATATCCTATATGCAATTTATGCTATGGACATACATGTCATATATCATAAACACATATTTCCATGCCATGTTATAATCGTGTATACATCCTATTCATCATATACCCGTATGTTTATAACATGACATACATCATATATGTATGCCATTTATTATATGTGCTCATTCATATACCATGTTGTGTCCCATGCCACAAGTATTTTTGCATATATTTTATACTTTCATGTATGTTATTTTCTACCGTACCATGCAATTCATTAACATGCTTTATTGTGCCATATTTTTTGCATCTTATGTCGCATCACATACACACACTGTCACTATGTAAGTCATGCTATATACACTTATGTCGTATGTCATCTATATTCATTCATATAACATGTCATACCTTATGTACATAAACCATCATGCTTGAAACATGTCAAACATAATTAGCAATACCAAAAAACTGTTGAACTTGTTTTTGTGATAGGTGACTATCAGGAAACCTAAGAAGTTCATAGGCTAAGTGGGGCTGAGGTTGATACGTGCCATTATGAAAATACATGCCTAGAAAATCAATTTCATCCTTGGCAAAGATCATTTTGGAAGGGGACAACATGATACCATGATCTTTGGTTAAATTGATAAACTGTTAAAGATGCTTCTGAGGAGAAGAAACATCAAGAGAAAATATAAAAATATCATCAATATAAATGAACGCATGATGGAGTAAAGGCTCATAGATTTGAATCATTGGCTACTAGAAGATGGAAGGAGCAACTTTGAGACTAAATGGCATAATAGTCCATTCATAATGGAAATCGGGAATACCAAAGGCAATTTTATGTCCATCAATAGGGTCAATGCCAAGTTGCCAAAAACCTGCTTTGATATTAAACTTTGAAAAGATGTGGGCATTATAAATGAAGAGGAATAGTAAAGAGATTTTGGGTAAAGGGTATTTGTTGTCTTTTAGGAAAAGGTTGAGTGGAGTGTAATCAATGACAAGTCTCTATTTTCCATGAATTTATTTAGTATGTTTATTAATATAAAAGGTTTGACAGGCCCAATCTAAAGTTATAGGCTCAATCAACTTCTGGGCTAATAGCTGAGCACATTTTTCATTGGCTCAAGCATAATTATCAAATGATATGCCAGGATGGGTAGCTTTTATGGGATTGACATCTTTAGATTTCTTAAAAGGAAGGGTAATAAAAAACTCAAGATGAGTCCATAAAGGTTTTAGGTGTTTGGTAAGGAATTCAGAGTGAGAAGAAGCACAATAGAAGGTTTCAAGTTGGGCTTGGAGGTCTAGATTTGGGCTTTGAATAGTAAATAGAGTGTGTTGGGTGGTGTAAGGCTAGAAAAGATGTTTGAAATGAAGTCCAATGGGTTAGATTGATAATTTGGGTAAGTGGAACAAAGCATCAAATCCAAGAACTAGATCTTTACCAGGAAGATCAGAACCAAGAGCATGAACCCATACATAACAGCTTGGGAATAATTGAATCTTAATGGCCTATTTGGTTTTGAGCTTTATGGTGAGAATACCTTAATTAGCAGCTTGGAAATATTGAGTGTAATGTTTCCAATATTCAGGTGGAAGGGTTTTTGGGTTGATAATGGTATTGTGAGCACCAGTATCAATGAAAGCAATGACTCTGATGGTGTTGGAAAATTTATCACGGAAGATGGGAGCAAAGGCTTATGGAATGGGATGTGATGAAAGGATATGGTTAAGGATAGGTTGAGGAGAAAAACTTGAGGTATGAAGAATGGAATATGAGAAAGGTATGTGTTATATCATCGTTAATTTCAAAAGAGAGGTATTGGAGCAAGGGGAAACTAGGAAGGCATTAATGGCAACAATATCTGACAAAGGATCATCATTAGGGAAGTCTTCATCTAATTTAGAATCAGAAAATTGAATAACAAAGAAGGTATATGGAGCAGCATCATCATCAATGGAAAAGAGAGATTCAATATCATCATCTTGATGGTTGATTGGAAATGTTTGTTGGATCTGTTGAATAAGCTTTTGTGATCGCTTCTTATTGGGATAGACTTTTACAAAATGACCTTTCTTACCATAAACATAACATCTATCAACTTTTGATACCATATAAAATGGTATATTATTTAATGTATATTATCTTTCATTTAGGTAGCTAAATATTTTAAATTATTTATATTTTATGTATTTTTGTCTATTTTATGTGTTTATTTGCATTGTAGGGTAATTTGGGTGCAAAAAGAAAGAAAGATCAAACAGGTCGTGATGCAGTGCGTGACTCACAACTAGGCTCACGAGTCAGACACAGGCTCATGACTCACACATTTCACGAGTCACACATAGGCTCACGACTCACACACTTCACGAGTCACACAAAACTTCACGAGTCACACAAAAGCTCACGAGTCACACACAGGTTCACAAGTCACACAAAACTTCACAAGTCACACAAAAGCTCATGAGTCACACACAGGTTCTCGAGTCACACAAAACTTCATGAGTCAAACACAATTCACAAGTCACACAAAGTTCACGACTCACACACAGGTTCACGAGTCACAAAAAAGTTCACGACTCACGCACCAGTTCAACAAAGTTTACGACTCGTGAAGATAATTACAAATCAGTAGCCAAAAAGACCAAAGATAGCACAAGTAACACAGAAGCTGATGGATCACGACTCGTGAAGGCCTTCACGACTCGATACAGAAACTCGTTCCGAAATTATGCAACTTTTCAACATGCTTTTGCTCAACCAACAAGTGTTTCCATCAGGCCTTTTCATGACAACCTTTCATATTCACACCTAATCGAAAGAGGCACGATTATAGAGCTATTCTCTCTATAAATAGGGATCCAAGATGCTGAAAAAAGGGATCGAATTAGTTTTTTGTTTTAGAGAAATACAATTTGTTTTTATATAAATATTTTTACTTAGTTTTTATTAGATGATGACGAAGGGACAAAGTCAAGACAACAAGAGATAAGTTTCTTTCTCTTGTTTTGTCTTTAATTCAATTTTATACTTTGGCTAGTTTCCTTTGTACATTATAAATATGCTCTAGTATTTGTTTAAGACATGTTTATTATTATTATGAATGAAGTGTGATTTACATCCATTTGTGTGCTTTGATTTGCTATGTATGATTGGCCACCATATTTGGCATGTTAGTCAATTTGTTCGCAACGAGAGTTGGAATTCTTTGATGGAAAAACAAATGAATGTACTTGAAGCATTGAATTCACTAAGAGATAAGGAATTCACTTTGAGGGGTTAAAGAATTGGCACAGAGCTTCATAATTTTTATTTATCTCTATAATGAAACGAGAGTGCTTATAAACTCTAAATGAAAACATCTTTACTGACAACGAGAGTTGCTTTAAAGAATCTTGGCTAAATTCTCCAGTCACTTTATTTATACAATTACTAGAACTTGTTCTTAGATGAATTACTATTTCATATTTCTAATGTATGTTCATACCATCATTTAAGTCATCTTTAATCCAATTTCATTAATATATGCAAAGTAGTTTAGATATTTATTTAAATACATAATCTACATTTTATTCGCCACCTATCCATCTACTCTTTGTGGTTTCAATACAAAATTTACCCCGTTCCCTTTGGAATGATACCCTACTCATCCTATACGCAGTCTAGTGAGACTAAGGGTTCAAATAAATCCCCATCAGATTTTGGCGTCGTTGCTGGGGAACGGTTTAAATGAATTTTTATTGATAAAAATAAAGTAGTAGATGTTTTAGGACTGTATGTTATTAGTTAGTTATTTATTTTTATGTATGAATTTTTATTTTTTGTTTTATTCCTCGAAAAGCATCAGGATTTCTAGTATGATAATTTGGATATTATGATCTTAGACCAACGGGAATTTCTTTTGGTTTTGTGTAGGGAACTTGGTAGTCTCTCCTCCACCTACACCATAATTATCAAGGGAGATTTCTTTTTTTGTTCTTTATTTTACGTTTTCCTTTTTCTTTTCATTTTTTCACATTGAGGACAATGTTTGTTCTAAGTGTTGGGGAGTATGTTTGTATGTTTATATGACCGTTTGCATTTTATGAGTTTTTGTGTGTTTCTTATATGTTAGTTGCATGTGAGTTTGTGTGTATTTGTTTTTTTTTAACTAGACTTTTTAGTTAGTTTTATTATAAAACATTGTTCTCTTTGTATATTATATAGGTTGTTATGTTAAATCATTTGCCTTTTATGCTCATTTTATTAGTCTTTCAAAGTTTTTTGGTATGTGTTTTCTGTTTTTCAAGTTATCTCTTTTTACTTCTTTCAACGGTTTAGGTTATTTAGTCTCTTTAGTAACTATGATTTAAGGTTGGGACTTAACCATTTAGTTTAAGATTTCAGAATTTTTGTTGCCTTATGGAAACTATAGCCTTAATACTTACCCTTAGGCTTTTCAATAATGGATGAGGACTAGTAAAAGAAAACAAATGATGAAATGAAATAAAATAAAACAAAAGCAAGATGCATATCCAAAAATTTCAATAGAGTATGGGATGGAGCATAACATGCACCCAATACTACATTCTCTTGCTATTTTAAAATTCATGGGATAGAGTCTAAAAGTATACCCATGTAAAAAAAAAAGAAAAAGCAAAGTCTAAAAATGCCATGAGATTGGATTAAGGGTATGAGTGCTAAGAAATTGTCCTAAAAGGCAACTAACAATCTTAGAACCTTAAATTTTATGATCAATGTTCTCCCTTCAGCATGTTTAGTTTCGAGACTTTATACTCTTGATGTTGAACTTAGTAAACTTAGGTGACTTGTTAAATTTTGAATGCATGCTTTAAGATTTGATTTCCTGATATTTTGAGTGTTTAAGGTCTTTGATTTCATTTCAATCCTATCCAATATGCATAATGAACAATGCTCTATAGTACAACTTACTTAGTTTAATTTGAAATTAAATTTTCTCATTCTTTTCTCTTGCTTTAGGGCAAGCAAGGTTTAAGTGTGGGAGAATTTGATGCCATATAAAATGGTATATTATTTAATGTATATTATCTTTCATTTAGGTAGCTAAATATGTTAAATTATTTATATTTTATGTATTTTTGTCTATTTTATGTGTTTATTTGCATTGTAGGGTAATTTAGGTGCAAAAAGGAAGAAAGATCAAACAAGTCGTGATGTAGTACATGACTCACAACCAGGCTCATGAGTCATACATAGGCTCATGACTCACACACTTCACGAGTCACACACAGGCTCACGACTTACACACTTCACGAGTCACTCAAAACTTCACGAGTCACTCAAAACTTCACGAGTCACACAAAAGCTCACGAGTCACACAAAACTTCACGAGTCACACAAAAGCTCATGAGTCACACACAGGTTCACGAGTCACACAAAACTTCATGAGTCACACACACTTCACAACCCACACAAAGTTCACGACTCACACACAGGTTCACGAGTCACACAAAACTTTACGAGTCACACAAAAGTTCATGACTCACGCACCAGTTCAACAAAGTTCACGACTCGTGAAGATAATTATGAATCAGTAGCCAAAAAGAGCAAAGATAGCACAAGTAACACAGAAGCTGATGGATCACGACGCGTGAAGGCCTTCATGACTCGGTACAGAAACTCGTTCCGAAATGACACAACTTTTCAACATGCTTTTTCTCAACCAACAAGTGTTTCCATCAAGACTTTTCATGACAACCTTTCATCTTCACACCTAATCAAAAAATGCACGATTATAGAGCTATTCTCTCTATAAATAGGGGTCCAAGATGCTAAAAAAGGGATCGAATTAGTTTTTTAATTTAGAGAAATACAATTTGTTTTTGGATAAATATTTTTACTTAGTTTTTATTAGATGATGACAAAGGGACAAAGTCAAGAGAACAAGAGATAAGTTTCTTTCTCTTATTTTGTCTTTAATTCAATTATATACTTCAGCTAGTTTCCTTTGCACATTATAAATATGCTCTAGTATTTGTTTAAGACATGTTTATTATTATTATGAATGAAGTATGATTTACATCCATTTGTGTGCTTTGATTTGCTATGTATGATTGGCCACCATATCTGGCATGTTAGTCAATTTGTTCACAACGAGAGTTGGAATTCTTTGATGGAAAAACAAATGAATGTACTTGAAGCATTGAATTCACTTAGAGATAAGGAATTCACTTTGTGGGGTTAAAGAATTGGCACAGAGCTTCATAATTTTTATTTATCTCTATAATGACACGAGAGTGCTTATAGACTCTAAATGAAAACATTTTTACTGACAACGAAAGTTGCTTTAAAGAATCTTGGCTAAATTCTCCAATCACTTTATTTATACAATTACTAGAACTTGTTCTTAGATGAATTACTATTTCATATTTCTAATGTATGTTCATACCATCATTTAAGTCATCTTTAATCCAATTTCATTAATATATGCAAAGTAGTTTAGATATTTATTTAAATACATAATCTACATTTTATTCGCCACTTATCCATCTACTCTTTGTGGTTTCAATACAAAATTTATCCCGTTCCCTTTGGAACGATACCCTACTCATCCTATACGCAGTCTAGTGAGACTAAGGGTTCAAATAAATCCCCATCAACTTTCTATTTGAACTAATTACTTTTGAAGAATCTAATCGTCTTGCTTTGTCTAGAAGGAAACACACATCGAGACTTCTTACAAAACTTAGACCGCTTGTAAGATTTACGAGAACAATCTTTTTTGGGAAAGCACTGAATTTCCAAATCTGGACATCTACAAGCAGCTTTGAGCTATAGATCTTTTCCCTTCTTCAAAGTATCTTGAATAAACTTCTGAGAAGGATAAAGACGATTAAGATCCATGACAACCTTTTGATAAATCTGGCCAAGAGAAAGAGAATTAAGTTTAATTCCCTCTTATCGATTCAAGAATATTGTATTATTGGATAACTGTTTAAGAATGGAGGATAGAAATCCTTGTTTGAGATTAGGATTATTTACTCCATTAAGCATATAAAAGACCTTTGGCATTCTTTTTTAATCCTTGTCTAAATGCTTCCTAAGCAAAGAACAACATTTCATCCTGAAATAATCATCACGAGTAGCTTCTTTGAAATCACCAAGATTGCTAATGAATTCAATGTAGATCTTCTAGAGAACATAAGCAATGGATTTACAATGAATGAATTACACTTTTGAATATTCATCCATATGAACAAATCAATCATGGAGTTTACAAATAAATCAAGAAGTAAATTTAACAAAGATATGTTCAAGTGAAGGGGTATCAATGCGCCTGGTCTACTGTTCAAGCCAAACATAAAATTCTTGAACTCTATCTTGTTATTTCCTTCAAGGAATATCTTTAATTTGAAACCAAGGACCATAGGATGGTTTTAGAGGTTGTTGTGGCTGACTATCAGCTTTTTCATCATCATCTTGATCATCATCATCATTAGATATATCAGTGTAATAAGGTTGGGTTAAAGGCGGTTGGGTAGTAGTGGTGCTTTCTACCGAATCAGCCATAAAAAAGGGAAATGCTTAGGATCTGGCTCATCATCAAAATAATCTAATTTAAAAGAGTTAGAAAAGGAATCTACTTATAGAGTGGCAAATGAGATAGCAATAGTGGATTAAAGACCTTTTTGTTGAAAAGTGTCAACCAAGGGATTGGAAAGTTGAATCATATGGCAGGAGGGAGGTGGTTTTCCACTCTAGACACCTTTTTGTTTAATATCAAGGAGAGATTTGGTCTAAGGAGTAGAGTGTGTAGACTGGATAGAAGGAGAAACAGTAAAGGAGGTGGGGACAATAGATCTTTTAGGTTGTTTACGAAGCTATTATTGCATAAAGAGTTCATGAGAGTAGCCTAAATATTCAAGATCTACTTATGAGGGTTTAAAGTATGGAGGTACTTGAATGAAGGATGGTGTGTATATGGTGTAAGGGAAGGACTATAAAATGGAAAAGACATGGTTGGGGGAGTAGGAGTAGAAGTCTTGTTAAGATCTCTTTGAATGGTTGCAATTTGTGCTTTAATTTGTTAAACTTCAGAAGCTTTCTGATTGAAAATAGAATCATATACATGTTAAACAATAGCAGACATGAGCTCTTTGTCCAACTCTGTAACTTAAGTTTGAAGACATTGGAGGAATTAATAAGCAGCAACATTCTGACTAGAGATCTTAGAATCCAAAGTATTAACAAGAGAAGAAATATTATCAACTTTAGTTTCAATTCTGTGAAGAACTTTATTTGAGCTAAAGCATTTCTCGATTGCCAATTCAAGATAGCTTTAGTTAGAGTGACAAATCGAGGGACTCTTTCAAGTGTTACACCTGGGGATTTGACAAAAGGAGTGGTATGGATTTTAGTATTTAGGGTGGTGGTTTCCTGAAGGGAAGGAAAGTCATAAGTGTAAGGAGCAGTGGGTTGGTACATAAAAACAAGAGGAGATGATTAAATAGTCTTTGGCTGCCAAAAAAGAGATTGAGAAGCACACAATTATAGGTTAGGCCAAAAAGGTTTTGGTTTAGGTTTATAGGGTGATAGAGGAGGAGATAAAGGTGGTGAAGAGGGTTTATAGTGTGGAGGTAGAGAATATCGAACATCATAATCATATTTTCTAGAGGGTTGGCCAAGAGTGCCAAATGAAGGATCATCATCTTTATCAAGGTGATCCTGGAATCTTGCTTTAGAAAAAACTTTCTTCTTTGCCTTTCTCCATTGTCGGTGGAGATCTTCATCATTAAGATTTGCTTCTAGAGACACTTCATAACAATCATCACAATCACATTCACCCTAAAAACAATAACCATCATGCTTAAAAGCCTAAATGGGATGTCCATTAGTTCCAAAAGCTTCAATAGGAATGTTTTCCTGTTGAAGAGAGGAAAGAGGTTTGAGCATAAGCTGAGTGGAAAACACAGAGGTAGTAGAGGATTCAGGAGGATCCTCTTCAGGGGACAAAATCTTATTTCAACTAAACCATCTTTTTTCTTGATAAAGATAGGCTTAATAGAGTGGACTAGCTATTTTTGCTAATGAATCTGCTCATAGCTGGTAAGCCGTGATTGAGGGAAGCACTGCAAGAGTTTTTCTTTAGAAAAATGTATAGGGATCTGAACACAGGTAGGAACCTGAGTAGAATCAGCAACAATCATCAAAGAATCATTAGAGCAAGGAAGTGACATATCCAAAGAATGATTTTAGACACGATAGATCATCTGATAGTGCAAAGTGGCAACATCAGTAATCTAAATCTAGACCTTCGAATTATCAAGGACATGAAAATCCTTTAGCCTCATGTTGAAATTAGGATAGAAGGTAAACATGCCAATGCCAGCATTGAGAGAGGTTTGGACAGTACCAATAACAGCCTATTGGTACTCCAAATTCCTAGAATCCAAGAGAGCAATATAAGCAAAGACTGGAAGTCCTTTTTCTCCATGATAAGTAACAGCAATATGGATTGCACCAAAATGGATATGGGTTAAGCCTTGTCGAAGCCAAATAGAAAGAAATTCAAAAAGAATTTTTAAAGTGATGAATTGTTCTTAACCTGTGGCATTTATAGAACACTGGTTGAAAGAGGAAGATTGGACATATTCTTTAACTTGGGATTTTGGTTAGCAAATGAGGGGTCTTAATGCTAGAGAAGATATTAGAATGGTGTTTAGCAAAAGCATCATAAGGATTAAAGAAAGGGAATTAGGAATCTTAGACCTTTTGAGAGTCATCCAAGAAAGAGAGTTCATATAGATAGTTTATTTTCTAGGTAGTTTCAGGTTTAAGAGAGTGAAAGAAAAGATGGAGATCTGACTACAGACATGATAGGAGAGTTTCTCTTACCATTACTTTAGCTTAGAAAACCAATCTAGAGTGGCTCTAATACCAATATGCCGAAGGATTATGAACCTAATAATAGCTAACTATGATTGTCCTAAATAATTAGCTTAACAGGCATACGTATTGCCTGTCATGCCATATTAGGCTTTGTTTTTACTTCTCCATTGTATGCCATATGTATTTTCCACATACATGTGCATCATGTAAATGCATCTTGAAAATAAAATGTAAGAAAAATAATAAAATTCATACATCCCATTTTATGTGTGCATTTCATCTTGTGTATATATGTTTGGTATAGAATTTTGGTATGCATCATTTTGACCCTTTGATTTTGTAGCCATCTTAGACTACTCGCTTAGGTGGTTTAAGGGATTAGGTGACCATCTATTACTAATTTTTTAGAAAGGTCAAAGTTTAGCAAGCAAAAAGTGGATTGAAGGATAGAATCACACTCAGATAGAGCCTCTGAGCAGTAAGCAGAGTACTTAGTGGAAATAGCAATGGCAAAGCCTCACAAAAAGTTGGTACCTCTGACCCCAACAATTTGGATAAAATATTTGAGGACCTCGAAAGTAGAGTCATATAGATAGTAGTTAAACTTATAGGTGAACTAGGTAAAAGGATCAATGACCTTGAAAGGAAAACTATTGCTAGGCTAACTGCTAATTTAGTTTCAATTTCTGGCACTCAGTCCTTGATACCAGATGGTGTAATACCCCCAATTGATTTATGTCATTGTCCAAAGAAGGAATCAATGAATGATCATGATTCTGTTAGGTATACATTCATAGAAGAAGAAAGAATACATTCCCTCAATCTTAGAGGCAAAAATCATGATAGTAGCCATTAAAGCTGTGACGATATTGGGACCAACAAAATGGTTGCTTCAGCAACAATAGTAATGCTCAAAAGATAGCAAAGGTATTAACCGTGAAGGCATCTCAAAGAAGGTACTCTGATTCGGGTAGACCCCTATCTTGGGTTTTGGAATGATTGATTAAAATGGTGAAATTGCCACCCTTACAATCGAAACCCACCAAAACATAGGGCTTGTCGGCTCATAGGGCTAATCAGTTTTGTGCTTTTCACTAACACACTAGCCACTTGATAGAAAATTATCGACCTTTAAGAAGTCATATCTAGGACCTTATCGATGCCATGAAAATTGAAGACCTAGAGGATAAAAGGAAGAGATGAGTTATGCTACAACTAGTTTTTGTGTTTGACTCAGGCTCACCAAAATGATATATGCTTAGAGATGTATATGGCATGTGAATATTTAGCCATCACCTACTCAATTTCAATGACAAGAAATTTAGAGAGCAATTTGATGTAAATATCACCACTAATCTTAGGGGCATCATCCAGAAAAAGGAAGAGCCCGAGATGTTGAAAGACTTTTTACTGCCTACACTTGTGGTAAGAAAAGATGCAATATATGCAAGCAAACGTAAATGTCCATATGTTTCTTTAGGTATATTAAAAATATAATCCTTTCTAATGTATGTTATGTCCTAATTTATTGCATCATGCATGGCAATAATTATGGTTCAATTATATAAGACATTAATTCAATAAACACTACTCCATTTAATCTCAAGAAAAAAATAACATCTTGATTGCATCTAATGTGACTCTTGAAGTGAGATGAAAATAAAAAGTGAAAAAATAAAATGAAAAAAAAGAGAAGAAGACAAAGTATTTGCCTAAACTTGAAGGAACATGATGAGAAATGATAGAGATGTTGTAAGACATTTCGCTCAAGCTTATTTGAACGATAGATAATTTAAGCATTGAATTTAAAGACTCAGACCACAAGGCATAATTTACATTTAAAACATCTAATACATATTTGTAAAATAAATCAAAATAATAAATTCCCATACCTTTAAATCATACAAAAAAAAAAATCACCCAAAAGCTTTAAGTCCCCTCTTTTCCTTTAACTCTAGCTTCCACCACAAATAAATCAAAGAATACATAAATAGAGCTTCAATAATAAGTATACATATATTCTTCAAGATCTTGGATGGAGGTAAGGATAAGAGGAAACTAATTTTCTACTTAAATACATAAACTTCCTTACCCTAATCAACTTAGATTGCTCTTAATTTTTTATTCTCCTCCTATGATCGTCCTAAGAGATAAATAGTAGAAATAAGGTGCAAAAGGGAGAAGAAATTCTATATTTTGCGTCCTCTAGTTAGCCGGCCACTTTAGCTTCCCTTTTTCTTTCACTTTCTTGCTCATTCTAAAAGCACACTTGCTTAAATCCCATTGGCTATCACTTTATACCATCTTCAATTATAACAAGCACACTAACATCCAACCTTTTCACGAGGTCCTCTCAAGAGACAGTAAGTCTTTTTTACAGATAAAAGTCCTTTTAAGAGGCATTTAACCCATCAATAAGTGGTTAAAGTGTTCGATTACCGATACTGGCCATTTGTTTTCTCCATAATCAAATATCAGAGTGACTATGATATCAACTAGTGTTTCTTTGTTTGATAAAGACCTTCATGCAGACACATGTGTGGGGTCATCCATGATTCTTCATGTCAGTAAATGGTGTTGATCACAAGGATGATTCTGAGTTGTCATGCCAACAAATAGTGATAACCAAAATCTCAAACGATTCTTCATGCTAACAAGCTGGCACTGATCGCTTATCGAACATAGTTAACATGCCAATAAGCTGGATTAATAGTTCGATTCAAGGAGGTTTGACACGCCAATGAGCTGGCATTGATCTTCTCCAAATGTGGTTTGACATGTCAATAAACTAGCATCAACCAATTATCTTTCTTGATTCTACATGCCAATAAGCTGGTGCTAATTAGACAGTTTATAAGGATTAGCACATTGACAAGCTAATGGTAACTACCCAACCAATAGAGGGTTAACACATCGACAAGCTTATGGTAATTATCCAACTAGAGATTTACTGCCTTAAACGGTATGCGTCTTTTACAACTAGAGATTCACTACCTCAAATGGTATATGTCTTTTATTATTAGAGATTTACTACCCCAAACGGTATGTGTCTTTTATAATTAGAGATTCATTGCTTCGGGTATGCATATTTTATCCTTCTACTCTAAACTTTAGCTAACCTAAAGACTAGTGTACTAGCCTCTCCAAAGTTGGAGACAACTATAGACACGGGATCCTGAGGTGGCTTTTGATTAGGGTTACCTAATGTGGAATGTATTTCTTATAAACAGATAAAGAACAAAAGTGCTAAGCTTGTTAGTGTAAGCCCCTAGCCCCAATGCATTGTAATAAAGCACTTTGAATTAATAAAATGAGGCATTTGTTTTATCCTTTGTATTCCTGTGCATCTCAATTGATAAAACTATCCAAGAGTGTTGTTTCGGTTTAAGTTATCATGTGTGAGGCACATGGTTGTAAGACCTTGAAACAAATAAGACATCATTCTAAATATCCCTGGTCAGTCATTGTTATGGGAATAACAATGAATTAAGACTAGTATGCTTTCTCTGATATTATGAGTTCTGTCTTATGGATCATTAGGACAAGAGTGTCAATCAGAGATCATAGATACATGTTAAAGAACATGGTATCTGGATATGATCCGCTCATGAGAACACTACATGGTACAAGTCATAAGTGTTTCTCATATGCAAGTTTTGTATCGAAGTTCTTAGACCTGAAATCTCTATGAAACTCTTTATGAATTACTGTGTACTTTGACATACACCTAACGTGCTCGTAACAGAGTGACAAGTACGGGTATGATTGGGTATGCATTGATTCATGTTAGAGAGCATGAGAGAAGTGAAGGGATTACCCCTCTCAATAAGAGAGAAAATATCATCGGCCACTTGATCAGTGAACTGAGAAGTGTATGGCCATACCGAGATGAAATAATGAGTAATCATTATTTATCTGAGAGTTCAGTGTCACTGGAATATCAAGAAAGGAATTAATATATATAAGGATGACTAGTTCCATGCCTTATATTAATTTTGATATTTATGGGTAAGGAACTATGCAAAATTGCATTAGGTCACTAAATGCCATATGCATTTTCATTTAATTTGAAATGCTATAATATCTTGCTAGAGAATATATATAGCCTTTGAATTAATTTATTAATTCATTGCCAACATTAAATGGACCTATAGGATCGCACACAAAGCATTGGGCTTAAAATGTTTAAATTAAGTATTGGGCATTAATTTGGGCTTTTAATTAAAGCCAAATTAATGTATGTAATGGGTTATAAAATTGCTATTGGGCTTTGGTCCATGAGAGAGAGAAATTCAGCCCACAAGGTTTAATTTCAATTAATTAATTATGTTACATTAATTAAGTTAATTGAGTATTAAAGCCTAAAGGAATTTAAATTAAATTAAATCACTTATATAATTGATGAAGTGGCCGAAATTCCAAGAGGGAAATCAAGGAATTTTGGCACATGTTTATTATTTATATTAAGTGTTTTCATTTAATTAAATGTCTTATGTTTTATTTCAAATTTGAATTTAAATTCAAAAGAGTTTAATTCAAAATATATTACTTATCTTTAGGAAGTGAAAGAGTTTGAATTAATTATCTTAGGATAGTTGAATTCAGATCAATGACTTGCCAAAGGATAAGCATATATATTAAAAGAAATAAAACCCTAAGAAAAGGAGAGAAGTTGGCGTGAAAAAGAAGAAAAACCCTAGCCACCTTGCTTTTGGCGTGAAATCATTCTCTCCCTCAAAAATTCTCTCTTGGCCGAAATACACAAGGAGAAGGATTCTTCCTTGCTTTCTTGTGTTCTTAGGCATTAATAGCACCTAAAAGAAGTACAAGATCAAGTCTTGTAGCTTCAAACAATTGCCTTTACACAATACTTAAAAGAGAGCTAGCGATCTCTATTTGAAGCCATCTTTGCAAGTGTGTGTGTGTGAGAATAGAGGGAGTGGCATTAAAAGCTGTTCCTTGGCATTGGTGATCGAGACCTAAGGCGGATAAAGTCACCTTAGCTGCTGGGCATCATCAAATTCAATTTTCAAAAGGCATCATAAGTTGTAAGTAATACAACCCTAAAATTGCATGTTTCGTTTCTTGCTTCAGAATTGTATGGTATGTATGATAAAAATTTTTGTTTTTCCATTGTGCCATCATCACATTCATACCATGTCATATTCCATCAAAGCTTTCTCGGATTTTATGTTTTGAAAATGTTTTTTGGACTCTCCTACGAGGTTTTAAATGTTTAAAAATCTCTTTTGTGCTTTTTCCCCTTTTTCCTTTGTCAACGAGGTTAAAATGGGTTTTAGGGTTTGAAAAAAAAAGTTAAAAATGAGTCACTTCCTTGACTTACGGGTCAAAGCCATGACTTACACTTTTGACTCATTCCCTATAACTATTCTAAGTGCCAAAAACAGAGGAAAAATGGGAGATTTTATTTTATCCTTATCCACAACATTTATTGCTAAAAAAATGATCAGTTTAAAGGGATATTTAAGTTGAAAAAATGACAAATTTTGGGGGGTTTTCTCTCTTTCGTTCTTTCTCTCTCTAGAAACACAAATTTGCTCTCTAACTTGAAACCAAGAATAGAGGAAGGAGGAAAAAGCCATAAAGCATAAGGATTCCTTGATTTATGAGAAACTAATACTGAAAGTAATATTCATAAGCTCCAATTCCTCTTAATCCAATATTTGATTTCAATATTATGCTGTAAATATTCATTTTCCATTTTACCATTTTTATTGCTTGATTTTATTTCAATTACCGATTCTTTGATTTAATTATGTAAAATACTTTTTTTTCTTATGTTTTGTGTTTATTTCATTCATTAATCCATGAAAACCTATTTAAATCATGCAAAGTCAGTGATTTAATGTATATTTAAAAGTTATTATTCATCATCTTCAACCTCCATCTTTTTCAATTCTCAATTTTGCTTTCCATCCTTTTTTATTTTTCTTCCTTTAAAATAAGTTTTAATCACTTTTAATGAGTTTTGTTAATATTTTGAGACATTTCCATGCATTTCATGTCTTAAAATTGCATTTTGGCATTTTTGCACGATTGGCAGTGTCATCCAGAATGGCAAACTGCATTTTTGGGCTAAGTCACAACTTGCTCGTAACTTAACAAGCGAATCAGGACCTACTCGGGAATCGCTTCTCCTAGAACGACTTCTATCTCGACTTGACCTCCTGGAATGCTCTCCATCTTCCCTTGCTTGGGTGTTATACCTTAACCACTGAGCTTCATTATTCAGATATATCTATTAGCTCAGGTCATCAATTCGATGAAGTCATAGGGTAACTTTTTACTCAACAAATCACTAAAGTCCTTGCACATCGTATTTCTACCGAATGCATTAATGGTGACCTCTAAGTTCAGATTATGGATATCTATTGCTATGACATTAAATCTCTCCACATAACTACGCAAAGGCTCCCTTTTCTCCTAGATGACCTGATGTAGATCAACTGAAACCTTGGTAGGATGGATAGCAGCCACAAACTTTGCAACAAACATGTCACTAAGCTATTGGAAATTATCTATTGAATGTTGGTAGATTTTTGAACCAGATTTGGGCGAACTCGGTCAAAGTATGAGGGAAGACTTTAAAAGTGTTGCATCCTTTGATGTAAAAATTAACATGGTATGGTGAAACTGGTCTAAATGAGCTTAGGGATCTATGCTTTCGTTGTGCCTCGATGAGTTGGGTAATTGAATGCTCAAGAAAGTTGTTGCGAATATTGCTTTAGACAACGGGGAGCAAAAGCTCCCTTGATATTGTAGGGTGTTTCTATTCTGGTTTTTCAATAGTTTCTCTTTAAAAAGCTTTTCGAACTCATCCATAATCATAGTGATTGTGGAAGCTAGATCTGGTAGGGGAGGTTCTGTGTTTTGAGTATCGGTGTTTGGGTTGCCATTTGCTGGGGTGGTTGCATGAGGTGATGGGAGTGGTGGTGCTTGAGGTGTTAAGTTTGACAATGTTGCTAAGAGGACCTAATCTATTCGTGGGGTAAAACTAGGTAGGGGGATTTCGGAGGTCGTTAAAGGTAGGTTGGTAATGGGAAAGTTGGTGGAGGTGCTTGGTAGAGTAGGTTCCAGAGGGGAAAAAATAGGTAAGTATGGAGGTAATGGAGTAGCATTCCGATTGTTTCCAGTTTGAGTGTCTGATGTGTCTCGATCTTTAGGATAATTCCAATGGATGCCTAATTTTTAAGAGTTTTTTGAACAAAAATAAATAAATAAATAAAGCAAACAACTTTTAAAAGTACATCCAGACTAATAAGAATAAAAACATTACAAATTCATTAGATATAATTTAATAATCGAGAAACCTAGATAAATTGTTTTCATTTACAAGAAAGAGTCCCAAATAAGTAAATAAAAAATAACAAAATCCCGTGAATTTGACTAAAAGAAAAAAGAATCTTCATCAACATATTCTATCTTCAAAAGATAAAAGATCATAATTAAACTTTAACCTTGCCCAAACTAAATTAAGACATCACATGCACTATTCTTGAACTCAAAAGTATTTTTCTTCAAACAATTGATCATAAAATTTAGTTAGATGTGTTTCAAAAGAATAGATGAAAATGAGTGTTTTTGTGAGAGTGAAATAGAAAGAAAAGCTTATAGTAAGGAAGAAGATAAGAATGAAACAAACGAACCATCTAATTTTTTTGAAAACGAAATGACATGTGTTGGATATTTATTCGACTGCAATTTATTTCTACCACTCGTTTCTTACACACTACAATCTCAAAATGTATATGTTATTATTAGGTATTTATTTTATATAATAAATACAAATTTAAGTGGTAAAATTAAACACATAAAATTTTGGATATTAAATGTAATTTTTTTTCACAAATACGGATATAAAAAGTTGCATTAAGCCATTTCTTATATATAGTTTTATGTTATACATAAATATAAAACCTAAATATATAATTAAATTATACGTTTGGTTATGTATATCATAGTTAAATATTTACTTGTATATTCATGGTTAAATATAATTAAAGATAAATAAAAGATAATTATAAGTATGTTAAACTTTATTAAAAAATATTAGTTACAAGGACTTAATTTAATATAGTTTAATATTTGATACTAATTGTTTTTTGGTCATAGTTCTCTTTAGTTTAAAATAAATAAAAGTCAATTATAAATATATTAGTCATTGTGGTATAGTTTAAAAAGAATCTAATTAATAAACTGAAAGGACTAAATTATAAAGTAAAAAGTTTTAGGTATTGAAGTGCAAAACTTTTATCTCCCAAGTCACAACTCACATCCCGGGTCATGGTTTTTATTACATCATTTTTCTGTTGATCCACATTCTGCCTTTTGCACAAATTATTGAAAATTTGGAAAATTATTTTAGAGCCAAATTATCTTAATTTTCATCAACGGTTGAAATTCTATTTTCCACCGTCCTCCCCGGGGAGTACCGTAGGGGAGACCCATAATAAATAGGCCAATATTGTATTCTTATTCTGAAATCTTTGAATGTAAGGTAAAATACTCATTTCGAATAGTTGTAATGTCTTTATCTTTAGGTAAAATATTTCTTGCTTTTCACACTTTTTCTTTATATTTAACAGTTTCTCCTTCTCTTCCATATCTGCACAATAAAGATCTGTGTGGTCTGTGAAGAAGCTAATTAAGTAGCCATGGCACCAAAACTGCTACTAATTACCGTCTTTATCTTTGATCTCATTGCCTTTGGTTTGGCTGTTGCTGCTGAGCAGAGAAGAAGCACTGTAAGTAATAACATTGGTTTTCTTCTCTCTTTATGTTCGTTTTTTTTAGTTATACTGCTGTAGTTTGTTGCCTTGATTGATTATGAATGTGCATTTAGCTTCTTGTTTTCTTGAATATATGTAATTCTGCTCATGGGTTCTGTTTGGCTTCCGAGAAAATCAGAGAGAAAATGTTGTCAAGTATAAATAAATGAAAGAGGGGGAGTTAAACCTTGTAATTATGCATGTGGGCAATTAATTCTGTATGATTTGAACATAAATGCGTCTGTTCTGTTTCTGGGCTGAGAAATCGTGGTTGAACTTTAACTGATTGAAAATTAAATCTTGGATTTATTTCTTTTGAATCAGATAACATGGATAGTTAATACTTGTTCTTTTGGATCAAAAGAACAATTTCCAAGACATGATTCACTTTTATGGGA
This sequence comes from Excoecaria agallocha, assembly GCA_037975025.1. NCBI lineage: Eukaryota > Viridiplantae > Streptophyta > Magnoliopsida > Malpighiales > Euphorbiaceae > Excoecaria > Excoecaria agallocha. The sequence goes on from JBBPFJ010000051.1 coordinate 199,302, forward strand.
TTTTCTTAGCAACTAAAATGGAAGGAAAATTATTATGGTATTAATATGTGGAACAGAAAATTTTAAACTCAAGATTGGCAATTATAGATATTAGCAAAGGAATCAGATCTTCATTGTTATACAATCATTATTCCTGATTTACTGAAACAATGAAAAGAAATACCATTCTCACAGAATTCGAGGGAATAGAAACCAAGAATGATAAGGGAAATGGTTAGGTTAGATTGAGTGAATGAATTATTTTAGCTGATTGATTTCTTTGTGATCTGAAATTATTTATAACCGTAGCAATCAACACTACTTCCAAACAGCAAAGATTATTAGTTAATTAATTATTAGTGTTTTCTTTAACACTAATGGTTAGTACTTGAAAGCCCACACACTAGAGCCTTTGCTCTGGGTTCCCATCTCACTGTTGCTGGTGACAATTTTAAGGCATGTTTTACTTTTCTTGGATCCTACATGATACTAATCTACTCCCAATAATCATTTTTTTTTTGTTATTGTTTGCACGCAATTATATGGAACATCAGGCATTATTGTAATCATGCTGACAACTTCAAGACAAAAAGTTAATGTCTTAGAAGTTATAGTTTCTTTTTGATTGATTAAAAAAATTTAAAAGAGGAGAAAGATACCCAATTCTGTATTGCGTAGAAACTGAAGATCTTTGGTTCTCTACCAATTACCTGTGAATTAATTAAAATACCTCATTGCAGGCTGTAATCAAACAGGATACTGAAGTAGAGTACAATTTCTGTGTCTATGATTCCGACATTGCAACCGGGTATGGTGTTGGTGCATTTTTGTTTCTAATGGCCAGTCAAGTCATTATAATGGTGGCAAGTCAGTGCTTCTGCTGTGGGAAGGCTTTGAATCCAGGAGGTTCAAGGGCCTGGGCGGTTATTCTCTTCGTTACCTGCTGGTATATAGTCTTGCCCATCAACAACTTGAATACCAATCAATGAGTTTATGTTGTTGGATTCAATTGCTTTACTGTGAATTTGGAAGTTGCTTCAGTGATTTTTTTTTTTCTTTAGTGCCTTGAATGTCTAATTCTTGATACGCATTATAACCTATTCTGATTTTCTGCAATTGCTTGTTTCCATCAGGGTGTTTTTCTTCATAGCCGAGGTCTGTTTGTTGGCGGGTTCGGTCAGAAATGCTTATCACACCAAGTACAGGACCCTTTTCAGTGAGAATCCTCCAGTTGCCAGACATTGAGAAAGGGAGTTTTTGGTGCAGGAGCTGCTTTTACACTGTTCACTGCTATAGTTTCTGAGTTATACTATGTTTGCTATTCCAAGGCCAAAGATGGTTTCAACACATACGGTGGAGACACTGGTTTGGGTATGGGAACCTACAAATGAGCATATTTCAAGTCTGATAATCATTTATAGAAGTTACTTTTTTGGACTCTCTGCATTGATTTGGCTACTCAATCACCTGCCTTGAGCTGCATTTTCATGTATTAAGAGATTCTCCTCAGTTCCTTATAGGTCACAAATTGATTTTTTCCTTTTCTTATGATGTGAAATTCTGTGTTTATTCTACACATACCAATAATATAAGACTATTGTCTGTGCATGCATC
>JBBPFJ010000051.1:201094-248943 GCA_037975025.1 Excoecaria agallocha
GAATGTGTCATAATCAAAGCCAAGTCAATTTTTTTACAGTACCATTGATATTTGGCCACTCGTACCCAATACAAAATCTGCCTTGATTGGTAAAATTATATTCGGAACCCTTTTCTAACTTAAATTATGATTTATTCTTGTACAAAGGGGTCTTCTAAATATTTTGAAGGATCTGGTTTTCATTTCTCTACAAAAATTTTATTCATTGATTTTCTCACTATGCATAGATTATAATTAGTTAATTTCTTACGCTAGAGACTTAATTCATTGTTTTAATTAATTATTTTCTACACACAACATTAATTGATAATTCTTCACTTTAAATACCTTAACTAAGGAGTTACTCTCTTTATTTTTTATGTCACTTTTGTTGTTTTTATTAGAATTAAGAAATAATAAATAGACTTAAATTTAATATTAAATTACGTAATTAAAATTAAATTATCAAATCTAATTGATTTTAATTTTATTGAAAAAGAAAAATAAATTGAAAAAATAAATTAAATTATATTAAAAATTTAAAAATAATAGATAAATAAAATTTAAATTTTATTTAAAAGTGACATATAAAAAAAAGAATAAAAAGAGCAGTAGATTTGGTCAATCCTTGGAACTCAAAGACTTTTGACCATAGTGTACGGAGCACGATAATTCTAAAGGTAAATTATCTAGAGAGTGATCCCATTCTCTTTTATTGTTTTTAATTTATTCTTCTCTCCTTGTTATTTGTTACATAAGATTTAATTCTGTAATTTTTAACATGTAATTGATCTAAGATTAATTGAATTTAATTGCTTTGGGCATGAAATTTGATTTAATTTAATGTTCAGTACATGTTTGATTAATTCTTCATCTAGATCTATGTAATTATATATATAATTAATTAGTGTGTGTTTATATGTGATTATCTAGTTTTTATAAACTAAAAATTGGATTAAAAGTGAAAGAGTACACTATAAAAAGATTAAAATTGTTTTTCAATTAAAAAACCTCAAATTGTGTTTTAGCAAATTCTAGAATAGCAATGTCTCACAAGTAGGGGTGAATATGGACTGGTTAACCGGTCCATTAATAATTTTATTAAATCAGTACATTAATTTCGATTAACTGTTATATCGGTTTCGATTTTTAACTTAATTTTTCGGATCAATTTATTGGTTAATCACTAAAAAAAATTAATATATAAATTTAATAAATTATACAATTTGCGATATTATTTTTAATAGTTAAAAATGTTGTAGAAATGAAAAAAATACAAATTAAATACAATATCCATTAAAAGAATCAAAATAAAAACAAAATTTTCATAATTAATTATAAGAATTAAATATATTCAATATAAAATTAATAATTGAGTGCTAATTATGCACATAATAATAATAATAATAATAATAATAATAATAATAATAATAATAAGATAATTTTAATGTTTATTTACTAAAAAAATTTATTATAATAATATTTTAATAAGTTATATATCATAATATTTATAAATTTTACAAATATTAAAAAATATAAGTGTAAAATTTAAAATATAATTTATAAAATATATATGGATCTGTTAATCGTTAGTTAATGGTTAACTGTCGATTTTTAAAAGTAAAAACTATAAACATAAATTTTCTATTCGGTTAACCTATAAATCAATTCGGTTTTGAATGGATTTTTCTGTTAACCAAAATTTCGGTTTTTTTTTTTCTCACCTCTACTCACAAGTGTGAATCAAAATCCATGGCTGTAAAGTATTCAATTTTCAAAAATCGTTCTCTCATTTCTTTCGTTCTTTGCTTTTTATCATGTTAATTTTTTTTCTTTTATTTGTTTATTTTATTTCATTCATTTCATTATTTTCCTTTTATTGTCCTTATATTTGTATTTATTATGAACTAGATTTTTAATAATGTATTGACCGGTGTCTAGCAAGTGTACTAGATCGCTAATAATATAGGAAAATAAAGATTAAGATCCCAAATATCGTACCCAAGGGAACATGGATTGCTAAGAATAATATCTATGTATGAATTGAATAAATCTGAGATTATTTCCCAATATTTTTGATTTAAGAACTAACTAAGTAAATAATTAACTAAAACAAAAACTAAAATTAGACAAACATGAATCAAACACAAAGCAATAACTGAAATACTCTATCTAAAGGAACTATCCACCTCAACTTCCATTGTAATGACTCAATAACAAAAGTACCACAAGTGATTATGGAAAAACTAGATGAATAAGGCTTGATATCTTGAATCAAGAATATCTTTCTTAAATATCAAATTCCCTGTTTAATGACAATTTAACACTTAGCATTAAAATATAGTTTTAACTTCCTAAACATTCATTAAATTCTTTTCAAGTAAATTCAACTTCAATTTATTCTTAGTTCCTCCTTTCTCAGTATTAACCAATATTACCAATACACAATTACCTCAAAATCATAAAACAATCATGCATTAATACTAAAGAATTAATCTAAGAACATGCATCAATTTCTAAATCTAAACAAGAATGCAAAATTGTGTTCTCATCTTGCTTAATCATCATGTTAGACATGTGCACAACCAAATAGAAACACCAATAAATCTTAGGTTCATGACTATCTCATCACATTTCCAACCAACTAAAGATGAGGAAAGTAAGTGCTTTGTGAAGACTGCGAAAAAGAGATAAATAAAGAGAAAAAGAAATAACTACTATCCTGAACACAATGAGGCATAAGCCTAGAAAAGAGTCAACAACCAAGATCCCCATAATTTATAAAGGAAAAAAACAAAACTAATAGAAAAAAAAATGAAAGGAAGGAGGGGTTTGGAGACATACTTGTTAAATGCTCTACTTCATGCTAAAATTACTAAGGAAACATTAAACAACTAACACTAAAAGACTACAAAAAACACTATAAAGACAACACAGAACTAAAAAAAAAATTACATGAGAAGCAAAAATAACCACACTAACACAAGAGAGAAACAAAACTAAAAGAACATAGTGAAAATAACTAAATAGAAACTAAAAAGAAAACAAAAATTTTAAAACAAAAAGATACTGACAATTGGCTGACAGAACTACTATGAACAAAAAAAAATAAAAAAAAGCACAAACAAAAAAATCATCAAGAAAAATTTACAAAACAAACTAAAGCCACAAGAAGGTTAAAAACAAAACCCTAAAAATAGAAAATAAAGAGAATTAAAAGAAAAATGGTACTTACTTGGTTGGAGACTTGCGACTAAAGTTGAACTACAAGAAAAATAAAGAGAGAGAGAGATATATATAGGAAGAAGAGAGTGTTAGAAGAAAGAAACAAAAATCGGGGAAGTAAAACTTAGGAGAAATATTAAAAGAAATTTTAAACAAAGCAAAAAAAAAGAGAACAAACAACAAATTGCAGAGAAGAAGAAGAAAAAATTGTTACCTGCGAAAAGAGATGGACAACTGATAATGGTGATTTATATAGTGTTTTTAGTATGTTTTTAGGTGTTTAATTAGGTTAATTTTGTGTTAATTAGGTTAGATTTGAGTTTAATTGATTAATTTTGTGCTTTTGGAGTTAATTGTAAATTTTGGTGTTTTAAGGGTTAATTTGCAAGAAAAAGGACTTAATTGCAAAAAAGGCAAAGATTTAGGCCAAAACTGCAAATATGGGAAATTTATACGAGAAAGTGAGCGTTCAGAAGGTTTTCATGTGGCCATGTGAAGGATTGAACTTGAGAATGCATGGCCATGTGAAAAGCAAGGAAGAAATTGTGCATGGCCACGTGAGAAGAAAGAATGAGGAGCAAGTAGGTAACACATGACCACATGTGACACAAGGTTAGTCCACACATGACCACGTGTGATGAAGGCTTAATGGGACACGTGACCACGTGTAAAAATGCAATAGGAAAGGCATGGCCACATGCTGAAGACTCCCACTTCGCGAAGGATTTTCTCTAGCTTCCTGATTTAGCAGAGTTTGCTTCCTATTTGATTTTAGAGTTTGAGAAGGGATCCACGACATCTTTGGCCTATAAATAGCAGTCTGAAATACAAGAGAAAAGGAGGAAAAAAATCCAATCTTAGAATTAAGCTTAGTTTATTTTACGTGGTTTTTCTGTTTTTATTTTTCTTCTCAACTTTGTTTTAGTTTTTAAATATGTTTAGGAAGTAGTTTTTCTTCTTTTGCTAATGGATTCTTGAAAACTTATATTTTCATTGTTATGACTTTATTTTGAGCTTAATTTCAATATCGGTTGATTATTTCTTAGTTTTAAGCATATTCTTATCTTTGATTGTGTTGAGATTGATTGTTGGTTTATTGAATAAATAACTAAAAATTGGTTTTGACATAGTTAATGATTTGCATGTTCTTGGGTTAACTCTTTAATATTTATGCATGATTATTATCCAAAATATAAGATAATTATGTGTTAATTTTATTGGTTAATACTAAGAGAGGAAGAACTAAGAACATGTGAAAGTTAAATCTCTTGAAAAAGGCTTTAATAGACATCTAGGAGGATTAATTCAGACTTTTATGCTAAGTGTTGAATTCTTCTGAATAAGAGAATTTTAATGCTTGGAATGATAATCTTGAGTAAAGTTATCTAGTTTTATTTATCTAAATTCTTCATAATCACTGGTGTTCCTTTTGAATTTAAGTTATGACAATGAAAGTTAAGGTGGATAGTTTCTTTAGCAAGAGAATTTCAATTATTGTTTTGTTTTTAATTCATGTTAATTTATTTTTAGCGTTTGTTTTGTTTCATTGTTTATTTTGTTTAATTTTTTATTTTAAATAAAAAATAATTGGGAAACAATCTCGGATTAATTTAATTCATATATAGATATTATTCTTAGCAATCCATGTTCTCTTGGGTACGATATTTTGGGGTCTTAATCTATATTTTCCTGTATTACTAGCCGATCTAGTACACTTGCTAGCATCCGGTCAACAACAACGGCTGGTAGGAGAGAACAAAAGAAAGAGAGGGAGAGAGAGAGAGATAATGAAAGGAAAAAAATGTAAGGAAAGGAAAAACTAAGAAGCTCTAAGAAAAAAGAAGACTAAAGGGAAAGGAAAAATGACAGTGTTTTAAAGTTAGGGTTTAAAATATTAATTTTTTTTCAAACAGGGTCATGGTTAGTAGGTAAAACCTACTGATCGTGAGATAATACAAGTTTTGCTTGTAGACTGAAATGGGGGCAAGGTCATGGTCAACAGATAAAGAGTATTAACCGTGACTCATGAATTTCGCTGAAGGGTCACAATCATTATGAAATTTCTAATGATTTTAAGGTACTTTGCAATTTGCTACTAGACTAAAAGAGGTCAGGCTCACAGTAAGCAAGAAAAGTTCACTAACTGTGACCTAATATGCTTCGAGATCTAAAAGCAATGACTGACCTATGTAGTCAACAAAGAAAACTTGCTGACCATGATCCCCTAAATTCTTCACCAAAAACTTATTTTTCTCTCATCTCTTCCTAGCCATTAAACATAGTCTTTTACCCCTACTTCAATAGGCTAAAACACAAATGGGATGATTTAAATTCATATTCCCTTAAACCACACTCTTAAACACAACAACTATAAAAACAAAGCAAGATTTAAACATTATTAAGAATAAGGGTTAAGAATTAGTTCTTCATTTACCAAGCCCGCAGCTGGACTTTCGAATACCATCAAGGGTCTATAAGGGTGACAATCACTTAAACACCATCAAATGTAGATTCAAAATATGGCTTAACGCGATGTCCATTCACCTTGAACTCTTTCTGATCCTTTAGGTGCCTTAGTGTCACCACTCCAAATTTATCAGCTCCCACAACTTCAAAAGGCCCTTTCCATCTTGATTTTAACTTCTCAGGAAATAATCTCAACCTGCTATCATAGATAAGCACTTTTATCTTGGGCATAAATTCCTTTCTTACCATCTTCAAGTTATGCCATTTCTTTGTGTTTTCTTTGTACTTCGTGGCATGGTTGTATGCCCAAAATTTGAGTTTTTCCAACTCATTCAGCTATAATGACCTATATTTTCCTACACTCACAAGGTCAAAATTCAAGAATTTGGTAGCCCAATATGCCTTATATTCTAGTTCCATCGGTAAGTGAAAGGACTTTCCAACTACTAACCTAAAGGGAGACATCCCTATTGGGGTTTTAAACACCTTCCTATATACCGACAAAGCTTCATCTAACTTAAGGTACCAATCTTTCCTAGAGGTATTGACTGTTTTCTCTAAAATCACTTTAAGTTCTCAATTTGACACCTCAACTTGACCATTAGCTTGGGTATGGTATGGGGTAGTGAGTTTGTGCCTAACTCCAAACTTCTTTATCAAAGCCTTCATTTTGTGATTAACAAAGTGTTTTCCACCATAATTGATTATGGCTCTAAGAGCTCCATATCGGATGGATATGCTCTTTCTTAAAAACTCAAGTACTACCTTTGCTTCAAAAGTCCTAGTGGCTATAAATTCTACCTATTTGCTCATATAGTCCACTGCCACTAATATATATTCAAACCCATATAATACTGGAAAAGGCCCAATAAAATCTATCCCCTACAAGTCAAACAACTCTACCTCAAGCATATTGGTTAAAGGCATATCATCTCTCCTATAAATATTTCCTACTCTTTGGCATCTATCACAAGTTTGCACAAATAACTTCACATCATTAAACATGGTAGGCCAATAAAATCCAGAAGAGAGAATTTTTGATACCATTCTATTCGGCCCATAATGTCCATAACAATATCAAATATTATTATCTTTAATTATACTCTTTAATTAATTAAACTCTTTAATTAATTATTATCTTATTCACTTATCTATCCCCATAATAATATCAAATATTATTATCATTGTCATTTTACCATTTTATCCTATTTTTTTTATATGTGTGTGACCTATTGGGTTCCTGTCCATGTTGGCAGTATAATGTGTAATTGTGAGTTATATTCAAAACTCACATGATTTAAACTCCTTTAAATCATTTTATCAATCCCTATTGATATTCTTAATACATCATTATACAAGTCATGATTGGCCCCTAGCTAGGCATTATGACTACCCAAATGTCAGGAAAGTCAAGTGGTTTGACTATACCCTTCTATAGAAACAGTTACCGTGCAATTACTCCTTTCACCACCCTTATCTCAATTAGATTCTGAGTATGAATTTCTGTCAACTCATATAAATCAAATTATGTATGTTCTATTAATTTAACCATTGTTCCCAAAATGCCCTCAATGGATCTCTATCCATCCTGGCATATTACTCTGGCCAGAGATTCTCTGAATAAGGCAATTATAAAATCATGCGAGATAACTTCCCTTATTAAATATGGGATGGTGAATCCTTTGTCAATCACTCAACTAGTCTGTCTGAATTAACAATGCCCTATCTTGTTAATTCTATGACTTGGGATATTTAGATATTAACACATTTGCATGCAATAGACATCTCACATCATGAACGCTTTCATGATTGCCTTCGCACTATGTTTATAATATCTAGGACTTCATTTATTAATTTAAGATTTACATACTCATGTATTTAAATATAGAATTAATAAATGAATGATGCCTTTTATTGAGAATATAAATTCATACATATGAAAAACATCCCTATTACATGGGCTCTAGGGCATATTTTCTAAACTGAATTGGAGTTATTATCTACATTGAAAAATGTGAAGAATATCCCTGTTCACAATGCTTCACGACTTTGACATTGAGCTTCCAATCATGAATTAGTGTTCTCGATTTTTTATGTGGTTTGGTGAGTTTTTGGCCGTGAATCCATATTCATAACTATAAACTCCAATTTTCTAGTTTTTCTTTTTTCCTTTTTTTATTATTTATTTTTTGGTTTCTTTTATTTATTTATTTTATGGATTTAATTTATGCATTTATTTATTTTTAGATTTACTTTATCAATTTTTATTTATTTATTGCTTTATTTATCACTTTTGGAGTATAATAGATTTAATTTATACATTTATTTATTTACATGCTTTCTATAATCATAAAAATATTTTTACATGATTAATGAAAAATTCACATAAAAATGTTTATAATAATAAAATGGAGTTTTCATTAATAAAAAGTACCTGTAGACACCATGACCCGAGGTCGTCTAGATCAGGGTTACTCAAAGATGAGAAAATAGTATATTATTGACAGTAGGTTCAGATCTCGAAGCTCTAATTATGAATTTCTTACACTTTCTCAAATATATATTTTTTATTTTCTCAATGTTTCCAAGCATTATAACAATAGATACATAAAACCCTTGATTTGGGCTTTTAGTAATTTTAGACTCTCGTTTGTCATTTGAAGGGTGAATGTTTGTGTCCATCTCTCGCCTGTACAAACCAAATTAGGGGTGTTTTGGGAATTTTAGGATTTTGGGCTATAGGACATCCATCCATGGCTCGTTTTCCAAAATTTCCGCATTTTTGGAATTCAAAAGGAAAGGTAAAGGTTTTAAAAAGATTTTGATCTAAATTTAATGGAAAATTTTCTCCAGATTTAGGAAGTTGGAGTTGGAATCCAACTTCAACTCTTGCTTCAGTATAAAACATAAAAATCTAGGGTTTTGAAAAGAAGAGGAATCACTTTTACAGAGACCAAAAAGGCTTAGGAAAGAAGAAAAGTTAATTTCTCTCTCTCTAAGGACTTGTTCTAGCAATCTTTTGATTAAAACACAAAAATATAATGAATTTCATTGCATTTCTTTGAAAAACAAGAATCACAAATAGGAGTGGAGATTTGGACTATAAGAATTTTAGAGTCAGAATATCTTCTGAATGTAATATTCTAGGCTCATTCATACTTACTCTCTTTAGAATTGTACCATGTATAATTATGTGGTTATTAATAATTATGAATTATAATAATGTTATTAGTGTATTTTTAGGTGATTTAATTATTAATTAATTGTTAATTTGGTGTTTAATTTTATTAATTGTTATTTATATAGACTTAATTGTAATTTGGTGTTTTAAGGACTAAATTGAAGAAAAGAGGAAGTTGATTGAAGAAAGGAAGAAAATTGGAGTAATTATGTAATTTTGAAGCAAAGATTCACGTAAATAGTAGAGTAAAAGCCCTATCCCAAGTTGTATGAGCCCTCACCCGAGGCATGAAGGCCCTCACTTGAGGTAGAAAGCCTTCTTCTGAGGGGAAGACTTATTTTTATGATAAAATTATTTTCTTCTAGAATATGAAGTTACAAGGCACCAAAACTTCTTCTTTTCAGAGTATTTAAGAAAACTTAAACATCAAAATTGAGAGGAATGTCTAGAGAGATGAATTTACTTAGGTTTTTAGCCCTAGTTTTCTTTAGTTAATTGTACAGTAGTTTTAAACCTTGTTTTCTTAGTTTTAAAATCTCTTAAAGATTCAACCTTTCTACTACCGTGCTAAAAATTCATCAAGAGCAAGTTTGAAGCTTATAAGTATTGTATCTCTTTATGTTGATTTTTCTTTTATTTTGATAATGAACAACGAGTAATTCCTTAATTTTGCCAAAGGGAAACTTAAACCCTCATTCTTTTATTGTAATGACTTTGATTTGAGTTTAATTTTCAATGCAAGTGTGCTATTTCTTAATTTTTGGGCTAAATCTTATCTTTAGTTATGGTTTGATTAATGTTTGACATATTGAATAGATGGTTGAATGCTAATTCAGACTTTAATTGAGGATAGGCATATTCTTAGCTTATTCTTCTTATGCCAATGTATTGTTGCATTACGAGAATTAAGGCAGTGATTTGTTATTCATCAGTTGATTTAAATTTAAGAATGCCAAATTGAAAATGGGCTAGAGTTAGATCTCTTTCGAGAAGGTCTAATGAGGGTTTAGGAGTTTAAACCTAGATCACTATTCTAAGTATTATATTGTTCTTAAATAGAGGATTTAGTATTTAAAATGATATTCTGAATAAGATATCTATTTTCATTTAACTAGTTTTCCATAATCACTTGTGTTATTTTTGATTGAGTCATTGTAATGAAAGTTGAGGTGGATAGTTCATTTAGCAGAAGTGTTTTAATTTATGTTAGTTTAGCCTTAGTTTTTAATTTACTTAATTGTCCATTTAGCTTAGTTCTTACTTTCAATTAAAAACTTGGGAAATAATCTCAAATTACTTTGATTCAATTAGATAGATATTTTACTTAACAATCCATATTCCCATGGGTTCAATATTCTTGGGGTCTTAATTGTATTTCTCTATATTAATAACCGATCTAGTACACTTGCTAGACATCAGTCAGTTATTTGTTGTAAATAAGAATGTTTAAGTGTTGTATTTGTGTGATTGGCATGCTTAAAACTCTTTGAGATATAAATTTGGTTCAATATACATGTTAGAGGCATGATCAATTAATAGATTCCTCAATTGTTGTAGTATTTTAAGCTTTTACTCTATTATTTTCATTTTGTAAATAAGTGATTTAAATCTATTTTATGCATGATTAATGTTATAAAATTGTACTAGTATGATTTAGAACCTAATAATTGCATGCTTAAGGCCAAAGTACACTTTGTACGATTTTTGCACATTTTGGCCTTTGAGTTATTACATCATATTCTGTCTAGCAATGATGGATGGGAAGATGACTTGATGGATGCCTGTCAGTTAAGTGACAAACGAGACATCATGAGCCATCTTCTCATCCCATCTTTCGATTTGTTGTGGGTGTCCCTCATTGTAATTTATGGTCTTTATATTATTTAATTGGTTTTTATGACATTTGTGCATTATTTTCAATTATGTACTTTATTTTACTCTATTTGTATAGTTAGATTTGTAATTTTCCTTGTTGTATTGAATTTTGTGATACTAACTTATTTGCCTTTTTGTGGTTTTCTTTGAGTATGTAAATCTTTCTGCCTTGGAGGATTATGTGGGGTTTTTGCATTAGGAATCGTATGCTCAATTGGATGACCACCATCAACCTATCTAATTATCCCGCTTCACTATTCTTTTATCATTTATCTATTTATTACCTTTGTGTTATTTAGTTATTATTTATTTTGTGTTTATTTACTTATTTAGTGCTTTTGGATATATTTTTCTTTTGGACATGTAATAGTTAGTAAAAAAGGGCTTTTTATGCACGTTAAACTAAAAAAGGCACTTAAAATGTTTTCTATTAAATTAATTGGGTTTTTCTTCAAAACTTGGACTAATGTCCAAATTTTCATCCAAAACCAAATAAAAGGACAAAATATAAATTTTTGTAAAATATACATGAGGAAACCAATATTCACAACCCAAATAAATACCCTGATTTGTTTATGAATATTAGTTTACTCTTATTGTTGGATGATTTGCTTTTGTAATAAGTTTAAGTAGTTGATTCTTTTATTATTTATTGCTTTTTGATTTATAGGAATGTTTATTGAATTTTATTGCTTTGTATCGTCTGAGAGAGGAAAGGGGATTAAATATAAAACTCAATTAAAAAATAAACACCTAACCAAGATTCCTAATAAGAGTGATGTCTCGAACACTAATATCTGTTTAGGCATCAAAAGGTCAAGATTTATTTTTCGACGTTCTGTTAGGTGACAACTCCATGACGCCTACCTTTTTTGGGCCAATTAGTATATGCCTTCATATGTTGACGACCAATAATAATTTGGGCTTAATCCTTTTTTATTGTGAAGTAGCCAATTTGTTATTTAAGTGAGCCTGCCCTAGTCTCGGGCCCTAAAAGTGGGCTTCTAAGAGAGAACCCAAAAATGAGGGGTAGCTCTGGCACACATCATAATGGCGACTCCACTGGGGGACTAAAGAGACCTTGCTCTGGAAAGCATCTTTGTTAAGTGTTTTATAATTATGTAATATTGATTAATCCTTTATCCTTTCTAAACTGCATTCCTTGCATTCATCTTAGAGCCTTATAATTAAGTTAGGCATCCCTTTTTAGCCCCGGTGCTATCCTGAAGCATGCCCTACGTTCACTCAGTATAGAAAAGTGTCAAGGAGACCCATCAACCTAAGTTTAGTACCAAATGGTATATAACTTGTGATGGGCTAGACCCATTGGTAGGGACCATGTTTCGGTAGCCCTAAAGTTTCATCACCCTTGACTAAAGCCTATGTAATGACAATAACAATTTTCGAAGGTTGTATAACCATAATAATCTTTTGCTTGCTATGTGGAACCTTATGTATTGGCCAAACTCAAACAAATTAGGATGGTAACAGTCAAAGGTTGGCATACCCCAATGGGCCTAACCTGATGTATATGAGTTAGTCAAAATATATAATGGTCAAAACCCATACACATGTGCTTTCAATTATAAAGGTTATGCTGCTAGTTTTTCGTCATGCACCATGCACATCCATTGGATACCTTATTAACCCATATGCTAAGCCCACCTAGGAAAAAGACTATACAACCTCCTATGTGGGAGTAATAAGGTTTGAAGACTATTGTTATGCTTGTGTGTGGTTGTTATTGATGTCTAACAAAATCATATATTGCATATATACATCATGTATATACCATACTCATGCATCATCTATCATATATCACTCCTAACATCTAGTTCTTGCAGCCATCATAGACTCATTTAGGTGGTCCAGAAGATGAGACGATCACTTAGTCCAAAAATCTGTATCCAGGCTGTTGAGATTAAATTCAGGTTCAGATTTAGTGTTAGAGGTTAGTTCTAAGTTGGGTTCAAGTCAATGGCCAGGAAGCAGTTAAGAAACAAGTTTAGACATAGAGAATGAAGGATTGAATGAGACTAGAATGGGAAATGAGATTGGGAGAGTGACTAATGACACGATAGTAAGGTTTCCATTCCTGAGGGAAAGGCCGAATGTTAACCTTATTGGTCCTTTAATAGTGCAAGATGATTTAGACCGGAGATTGGATAGGAGGTTTCAGGATTTTAAAGAATGGCTTATGGCCATGATTGCTGGGATGGTGGCTTATGTAACTCAAAATGTCAGAACTCGACTCGCAGCACCCATTCATGAGACAACAGAGCCAACACATGTTGGGAACATTATCACAGCCGATGTTACTGTGCTTTGAGACCCACCTACGAGAGAAAGAAGGCATGATCTTGACGATAATTTGATAGAAGAGGAAGATGAGGAATATATCCCTCCTGTGATGAATATGAAGATTAAAAGTCCTAGTGCTGAGAACCTAGCCTTCAAGAAGATGGAGGAAAAAATTAAGGCCATGTCTAGGTTGTTATTTACTGGTAGGGGAATGAACCTAGAAGATAGGGACTTGGATGGAGATGAGCCATTACCCTAGAGATTCAAGATGCCTGATTTGCCAAGGTTTGATGACACTTTAGATCCTTTGACATATGTCAAACGATACACATTGATCATGAAGGGAACCACCTTGTCCAAAAAATAAAAGGTGGAGTATTTTTGTTTGAATTTGACTAAGCCCACAATAGATTGGTACCATAGGCTGGATAGGCATACCAAAGAGGACTAGGATTTATTGACTAAGGAATTCTTTTAGTAGTATAACTGCAGTACCAAGATAGAGGTTACTTTAAAGGACCTTGAGCTACTTTGACAGAAACATGACAAATCCTTCCATGGGTACCTCATTAGGTAGAGGAATAGGGTGATGGAGATAAAGAGGAAGCCTAACATAGCTGATTAGATAAGGTTATTTATTAGGAACTCAAGTTCGTACCTGAGGGGTGGTTTAAAGATGAAGATTCTAAAGGACTGGGATTCATTAAAAGAAATAGCTATAGAAGCCAAAGGAGAATACCTAGCCAGAAGGGCAAGCAATGAGAATGCTAAAAGGAACTTTAGTAATAATAAGGCAGTTGGAAATAGTAGGGGGTCAAACAAAATTGGAAATACTACATAAGTGTCTACTACAGAGGCTAGTTAGAGGCATTATTTTAACCTAGGAAAGTCACTGTCTTGGGTATTGGATAGATTGAGCAAAGAGGGGAAGCTTCAACCATTGTCCCTAAAGCTCGTAAAAAGTCAGGGGTTGCCCCATCATAAGGAAGATTAATACTGTACATACCATTAGCATACTAGGCACCTAATTGATTATTGTCGATCACTAAGAAATAAGATTCAGGACTTGATAGACAGCAAAAAAATTTCAAATCCTGAGAAGAGAGATAAAAAAAGAAAAAAGGTTAGAATGTTGTGCCACCTCCAATGTTCATGATTGGGTCTAGTCTATCTGAATGATATATCATGAGAGACCTATATGGGAATGAGTACCTGGTCGTTACTCATTCCACCCCCAATGTAACAGAGCTAATTGAAGAAAATCAGCCAATTTTTATGATTGATTATTGGGACACTCCCACACAGAGTGAGGATGAGGCGGCTTGGGTACCCATTGATATTTAGAGTTTAGCTAGTGAAAGTGAAAAAGAAGTAGAAGAAGAGAAGGAGGTTAAGGTAGTCATAAAGAGTGGGAGAGTGGCCTCAGAGGTTAAAAGGCAGCCAACCCCTACTACAATGCTAGTAAAAAAGAAAGTCAAAGAAGATAAAATAATTACGCAGTTAAAGAAAAAAAATCCATAGATATCCATATGGGACTTGTTGAGAATATCTCCCTCACACAGGCATAAGCTAGATAAAGCCTTAAGTGTGTCCACTATTGCCACTACCATCTCGCCTTTTGAGCTGTTGGATTTAATTAAGGGAGGAACATGAGAGAATGTTGTGTACTCTGATGCTGACCTACCTTCTAAAGGAAGGAATTATAATCTCCCTTTATACATCCAAGCCCAGGTGAATGGCAAGCATACGACTTATGTGATGATGATGACCATTCTTCCATCAATGTCTACCCCTTAGTGGTGATCCTAGCTTTTGGTTTGAATGAGAACATGCTGAGTAAGTTTGACTTAATCATTTTGACTTATGACAATTCCAAAAGGCATACTACTGGAACCTTCAAAGCTTTAGTGAAGACAAAACTTATTAAGATAGAAGCTGAGTTTGTGGTGTTACCTTTTTTGGGCTAATTTCTCTATGCTATTAGGAAGACCATGGTTTCACAAGTTTGGTAGGGTGCCTTTCATATTGCATCAGATGATTAAGATCTTCTATGATGGTCTGGTGGTCACTATTAAGGTTGCAAAAGAGAATCGGGTGTCTAAACTCGAGATAGCTAAATAGTCCTTCAGTTGGTTTCATATGTCTACCATCAGTGATGAAGAGGGTGAGAGTAACTTTAAGATTGCCCTCAAGTGGTTAACATGATAAAAAAGATGAACTTCCTTCCTAATGTTGGTTTGGGTAAAACCTCCCAAGGGCCACAGACTGCCATATCTACTAAGGTTCAGAAGGATAAAAAAGGATTAGGCTTTATTGATCCCAATCAGAAGGGTAAAGGAAAAGAAGCAGAGAAAGGGATTCCCCACATTTTGCAAAGCTTTGTGCTAGCTTCGGGTATTTGCCTTTACTATGGGGAGAACAAACCTCAGTTGATAGGGGATGAGCTAGTACCAAGTTTTAAGCTGTTCAATGATGTTTTCGGTTGGAAGCAATGGATCATCAAGCCAATTGAGGGTTTTTGGGATGAAGAAATTCTGTTGCACCATTCAACCTAGGATAAGGAAGTGACTAAGGAGGTTTTGATAGAGAACCTGCTTGCTTTTTAATTGAAAGGAAAAAGGAAGGTTTAGGTTAAGGATCCACCAAAGGTCGAGGATAGAGAGACATTTGATGCTGCCAAGACTGAAGAAGATGCTTTTATTGATATTGTTTATGTCCCTGAAATTTTTGATAAGAACATTGATTGCTATTTTGATTATATTAAAAAGATGAACAATTTTTCTTACTTGTGTGATGTTTCTTCTAATTTTAATATGCATAAGCATGATCATGAACCATTCATATTTGACATTAACTCAACAAACATGTGTTCATTTAATCTTGAAACCAAAGAAAATTCAAAATCAATTTTCTTGGCATTAGATATAAATCTTGAAGAGAGAAAAGTTTGGGAGAATATTGAAAAAATATGAAAAAGTATTCGCCTAATCATATAAAGACATGCCGATGATAGATCAAGAAATCGATGAACATGCCATTCTAACATATCCAGGATATAAGTCAGTCAAACAAAAGATTAGGAGACTTAGAAGAGAATGGGCTAAAAAGGTTAAAGATGAAGTTAGGAAACAAATAGAGGCTAAGTTCCTAATGAAAGTTCAATATCCCACATAGTTGGCAAATGTAGTTCATGTGGCAAAAAAGGATGGAAGAGTCAGGGTCTATGTAAATTATAGGGATTTGAACAAAGCCTATCCTAAGGATTATTTCCCTCTACCTCACATATAGTTTTATGGATGGGTATGCAGGATATAATAAGATTCTGAACAAGATAGTGGATCAGATCAAAACAGCCTTTATGACTGAATGGGGTACATATACCTACCAGGTCATTCATTTTGGACTAAAAAATGTGGGTGCCACCTATTAGAGGAAGGAAACTAGGATATTAGATGACTTGATACATAAAAAAGTGGAGGTATGTGTAGATGACATGATGATTACGTCAGTTACTTGAGAAGGACACTTTGAGGCATTAGAGAAGGTGCTTCAAAAGGATTGATAAGTATAGCCTTTGCCTTAATCCGAATAAGTGTATTTTTGGGGTCACCTCAAGTATGCTTTTAGGGTATGTAGTAAACCAGATAGTTATATAAGTAGATCCTGACAAGGTGAGAGCCATTAGGGAAATGCCAGTACCCTATAAAGAAAAGGAAGTTAGAGGGTTCCTAAGGAGAGTTCAGTATATAAGTAGGTTCATAGCTAAATTGAATTCGATCTGTGTGTCAATATTCAAGCTACTTAGGAAGGATCAACTAGTGGTCTGGAATAAAGGTTGTCAAAAGGCATTTGATATCATTAGGGAATATTTACTGCATCCATTGGTATTAAAACTGCCTCAGGTAGACAACCCTCTGATTTTGTATTTAGCCAGAAAGGATAGTTCAGTAGGGGCAATGATGGCTTAAGAAGATAACTTTGGGATTGAGTATGCAATATACTACCTCAGTAAGAAGTTTATTTATTATGAGGCAAAGTATATATAGGTTGAAAAGATTTGTCTAGCATTTATATGGGCATCAAAGAAGCTGAGACATTACTTCCATTCCTATAGGATATAAACAGTGGCTAAAGAGAACCTTCTTAGGTATTTACAGGAAGTGCCTTCACTTCTAGGAAAAATGGGAAGATGGTTAATTCTCCTCCAAGGGTTCAACATAGAGTACATCACTAGGAAAACCATTAGTGGGAGAGTAGTAGTAGAATTCCTAGCAGGTTAGCCTTTAGAAGGAAATGAGTTAACTTATGAGGTTCCCGATGAGCACATCACAGCTATAACAGTGCAAGGTTGGTAGATGTACCTTGATAGAGTTGTGAATAATAAAAGAGCCGGAGTAGGTGTGATCTTGGTCATCCTAGAGGGGAAGAAAATGCCATTAGACAAGAAACTAAGGTAAAATCCACAAACAATAAAGCCGAATGGGAAGCCTGTGTCTTCAGGTTGGAAGCCTTATTAGCTGTACGGGTAAAATCTATGGAAGTGTTTGGAAACTCATCGTTGGTAGTTTTATCAAGTGAAAGGAAAATGGTCAGTCAAGGAATAGTGATTGTTGCCCTATCTAAAGTGTCTAAAAGATTTGAGTAGCCAATTCAAGCTTTGTACTTTTGGGTATGTGCTTAGAGAAGAGAACCAGCTAGTAGATTCTTTAGCCACCTTAGTATCAATATGGGATAATCCAAAAGGGTTGAGTATGAAACCCATGTTGATTTCAAGTTCTAATAAACTATTATTTGAGAATAAACAAATTATGGATATCGAGGTCAAGGATGGAAAACCTTAGTACTATGATATTCTAAACTATTTGGAAAGGTTTGTGTTTCCTGAAGAAGCTACTGAAAAGGAATAGAGAATGATTTGCAAACTGTCTACCTAATTTATCACTATAGAAGGAGTGCCCTACAAAAGATAGCCTAATGGGATCCAGTTGAGATGTCTGGATGAAAAAGAAGCAAAAAAGGTCATAAAAGAAGTACATGCAGGAGTGTGTGGAGCCCACATGTAAGGACAAAATCATGACCCTAATTGGATTATTATTAATTAATGAGGATTACCGTCAATTAAGGAAAAAATTGGATTATTTTGCAATTATCAGGGTTAAGTCAAGAGGGGTATTTTGGTAATTTCAGCATGTAAGTATATGAATTAAGTTAAATTAAAGTTGAAGAAAAAGATACAATTAAAGTGAATTAGAAAGTCTTGAGGTTAATTTGGAATAAATTGTAATGATAGGGGTTTAATTGCATGTAAGGGTATAGGGGTAATTTCCCTAGGGAGATATTTACCCCACAAGCTATTGTATTTAGCTTCTTGAAGAAGAAATCCTTGGGGATTTGGAATGTTGGTCAGCATTTGAGGGAGATAGCTCTCTCTCTATCTTTGGTTATGGTTTGGAGAAGATAAAGATTAGGGTTTGCTGTTTAAGCATCATGAAGGTAATGTCCCCTTCCATAGATCTCTTCTTCCATGCTTGATTTATGATCTTAGGGTTGTAGGAAGGATGATAAGTATATTTTTCATCTCTATGTATAAGGAAATAAAGGAGAGAGTGAGCTAGATCAATGGATGTTAAAAGAGTTCAAGCTTCAAAAGCTAGGTACAGGAATTAAGTTTTGGTATTGTTCATGTGAATGATTTAGGGTTTTTAACTCTTTTTCTAGTACGTGTATTTTGATATGAGTTTAAAGGATAAATCTAGTAAGCTTTGATGAGTATAGTATGCTTGAAAACTTAAATGATCATATAAACAAGGGGGGAAGTGAGATTTGGGGATTAAATTCATGTTATGCATGATTGAGACTCTGGTTTTTCTTCTTTCCTTCCCACATGCGGCCACGAACCCTTTTCTCCATGAGAACGTGTGGCCACTCACTCACTTTCTTGTGTAAACACACGGGCACTTGTGATTTTGATCCTCCTAACCCATGGCCATGTGTAGTTGCTCTCCATAACACACGACCACGTATGTGTTTTCTCTTTGGAAACACATGGCCACGTGATGCTTTTCTCCTTGGAAACACATGGCCACGTGATTCTTTTCTTCTTTCCACACACGGCCACATGATGTCTCTCTTCTCCTCGGACATGGACACTTATGCTTCTATTCATGGGAATGCATGGCCACTTGTACATTGCATTCCTTGAAGGCACTGCCAAGCATGTTTTCTCCCCTCCATAGTATATTCTCACCTAAGATTTAAGCCATGTAAGTAAATATGGAACACCGTATTGTGTGGTCCATAAAACCATTAAGAGAGCAAGAATTGAGGTGAAATGGCTAGTAATAAGTAAGACGGAGGATTAATGGCTATTAAGTAAAGTTGGATATATTACTTATTAGAGTAATATATTATGAAAGTCTCTCCTTAATGTTAAAGTCTAAAAAGATACGTTTTAGAAAGGCTTGAATATGACATGAATTATTATGAAAATTTAAAAGACATAAATACTATAATAAGAGGAAGAAGAGCGAATTAAGTTGTAAGTGATCCAAGGTATATATATCTATTTATACCTTGATACACATAGAGTAGAGTGAAAAGCTTTAAGACAATAATCCTATAAAGTCATGAATTGGAGCCCACTTGAACTCTAATTAGGAGGACTTACATATGATAATGCTAAAATAATTAGGTTGCTAAAATGTGTTTTAGTGCATAATGGCATGAAACTATGAAGAGTGAGAAGAAATATACGAATCACAAGAGTATGCTATTTGATATGCCCCTTTATAGTATAGTATAAAGTATACGCTCAACCAAAGCAAATGGTTCTACCTAGATACTATACTTTGATGATCCTTTTCAACGGCACGAGAATAACATGATTTAGCCTAGTTGATAAGAAGATAGTTGTAATGTTACATGTAATCTAGTAACTGTAAACATAAATGCTAATTAATGTATTCTACATATAGGTGTAAGGTATGTAATATGCCTAAGTTAAAAAGAGAAGGAACCTTTTAAGGGATATTATAAAACTATAGAAACTTTATTATACTTCAAGTCATAATGGGAATTAATGGTGAACCTTGATGTAAAGGATCATACTCGTCTGTTATTCATACCCTCTGATGTAAAATGAAAGTTACAAGTCTTCAAGTATTATTCTAATGTTTAAGATGAGATAATCTTATACAACTTACCTAAGAAAATAATGTTATAAAATAGAAAGAACAATGAGATGATCATGATATATGTGATAATGTTAAGGTAGATAATCTATTGCCTATGATATAATAAACTATGATTGTGAGCTAAAGGGGCTAAAGATGAATAAGTGTTGACCTTAAGCTATATAAGAACATAGTTATTCTATCATATGGATCATGACTATTTGAGTGAGGCAATATATGATTATGTCATTATGTGGTTAATTATGAGAATAGGGAAACTACTCACGGAAAGTAGTAACAAGGTACGTCATCGAGAACTATTCATGAGTTATGTAAGTGTATGTGGTAAAATTGATTCGAGCATGCCATGATGATTATCTTGATTTAATATGAGAACAAGTATGAGTGATGAACTTATGTATTGCCATGTTTAAACTGCACATATATGTACAAGTGCATGTGGGTACGCACAATGCTAATCATGAAAGATGATATATTGTTATTATTGCATAAACATGTAACCATTATGATATGAATGAAAGAAAATTGATGCAAGCGTACGATTATATGATGACATCTATATGTAATAGAGCCTAAAGCTCAATAGTGATGTATGATAATAATGATATGCCGTCTTTTATGAAAGTGGCTTTAAGCCAAATGATGTGCTAAGTAAATAAGGACATCTTAAATTAAAGATGTCTTAAAAGTTAAGCCTGCGGGTCTTAATTCAGTTGTAGATTAGATAGGCATGCCTAGAGGGATACAGTCGCAGTTGTTATATGTTGACCCTATTTGGGTCTTGTTCCTTAATGAAACCATCATTTGACCCCATTTGGGTCCATAGTTTGTTCCTTGCTGGAACCATTGCTTGATCCCATTTGGGTCCATTGTTTGATATCTTCGAATATCCATAGTTTGATACCTTAGGGTATCCATTGCTCCCGTTATCCACCTTTCGAACTAGTACTTAGGCAGGCTATTAAAGATGTAAATGGTACAAGAAATAAAATAACGTATGTATCAATTGCCTCACTTATATGTATTGGAATCATGATAATGATATATTCTATTGCTTTATTCTAAATTTCAGTTAGCTATAAACCATTTCTATGAAATGAAATGCCATGTTATGTAATACTTAATGGTGATGTCTTACATCAACTATGAGAAAGGTCACCATGTGAGTGCCAGTGTGAGTTGGTTCCACGGTGACTAGTTGGGCCGCATTGGCCACAAGCTTACAATATTGAATTAAACGTTATATGAACTATGACATGAATAATAATATTTATGTATGGAAAAATTAGAAAATGTTTGCATGTGGTATGGAGACCTTGTCAGTTAATCATGAGGTGGATTACCTATTCCTTGGAATGGCATGCAAATTCGTGAGTATGTATATGAACATTTATATATGTATGTGTATATGTATAATTCTAACATAATTCAAAGTACCAAGCATGAAATGATATGAATCTGTATGATGTTTAAAGTGCAATGATAATATAGCATTAAGAAAAACATGTGCAGAAACCCGAACAAAATGATAAGTTTGTAATGTATGTAATGAAATCATGCCTAGCAATATCTATTGCAATGTTATGTAACATGAGCACTTTCTTTTGGCTATGAATAAATGATAAATGCCAATGTTAGGTAACAAATTGGTTAATGGAATAAGTTGAAGGTTGTACGAATATAATGATGACATCGATATTCTTCAATAGAAGGATTACAAGATGTATGGATTTTTCCTAGGAAATAATAGAGGGTTAAAGATGATCATTAATTAACAAGTTTTAGGGATAAAGATAGTTTATGCAATGCTCTCAATTTTAGTAAGATGGCATCTATGGTTAAGGTTGAAAACTCCCTAGAATGTCCATTGTGGCGTGATAAATAATGTAAACTCATATACTTTTTATACTATTGTGATAGTTGTATTTGATTTGATGAAGAAAATTATAAGAATTTGTCCATAGAATTGTGGTTCCCCACTAGGCTTTATAGCTTAGCATGGGTTATTTATCCCTGTAGATTTCAGGATAAGCTCTAGAGGATCAGGCAAGATGCTATTGCCTTGAGGATTTCAGGATTCTTGAAGGCCATTTATGTTATAATTATTTAATTATAAGCTTAATTCTTTTATTATGGTATGTAATTATGGCATGTTCTATTATTATTATTATTATTATTTCTGCCTGACTTTACAAGGTTTATGAGGATGATGATGATGAATAATGGTTATCCATGGTTAGTGGAATAGGGTGTCACACCAAATGAATGGATTAACTTTAGCTAAAAAGATTATGCGTCAATGATTCTTTTGGCTCACAATGGATACCAATTGTTCTAAGCATGTTAAAGAGTGCCAACTATGCCAACAATATGCGAATTTAAGGCACCTTCCTATTTTTGAGTTATGCAATCTCACGTCTCCATGGCCATTTACTGCATGGGGCATAGATATCATGGGTATGATCCATCCACCTACTTCAAACAGACATAGGTTCATTATAATGGCCGTTGATTACATCACCAAGTGGGTAGAAGCAGAATCTTTAAAATAAATAGATGCAAAGGATATGGCCAAGTTCATTGAAAAGAGTTTGATATGCATATATGGTTTTCCTTATCATATAGTGTTTGATAATAGGTTATAGTTCTCTGGTGAAACCGTGTAGATGCTAATTAGATATGGAGTTCAACACCATAGGTCTTCTCCTTATAGACCTCAAGCAAACAAGGCAATTCAGGCGGCTAATAAGAATGTCAAAAGGATTATGGCCAAAATGGTTCGGACTTACAAAGATTCGGTTGATAAGTTACCCTTCGCATTGTGGGGCTATAAGAACATAACCAGGACTTCAACAAGGGCTACTCCATTTTCCTTAGTTTATAGAATAGAAGCAGTATTATTAGTGGAAATCGAGCATTAATCTTTGAAGGCAATTTTGGAAGTTGAGATACTAAAACTAGAATAGGCTAGACAGAGACTATCATAGTTTAACCTACTAGATGGGATAAGATGAGGGCATATTACCATAATCAGTCTATCAAAAGAGGCTGGCTCGCTCATTTGGGAAAAAGGTTAGGAAGCATCCTTTGAAAGAGGGGGATATGGTGTTCAAATAGATGATGCCAGGAATTCAAGATATTCGACACAAGTTTAGGCCCACATGGGAAGGACCTTTAGTGGTCAAGAAGTTGTTATCCAAGGGAGTTGCTATTTTGTCAGATAGTGATGGCAATGAGTTCAGAGAACCGGTCACTATAGACAGGTTAAAAAGGTTTTATGGCTAAGACAAAAAGAGAAAAAGAAGAGAATAAATGCCCTGCAGTTCAAAAATTGAAAAAATGGTGGCCTTTCTAAAATTTGATGTCTCGTTAGGGTGAAAACCGAAAAAAGGCATGTTGGGCATAAATTAGAGGCTAAGAGAAAATAATCAATCAAGAAAATTCGAGAGGGTTGATTGATGATAGGAGTTATGATGCTTGTAAAGTTTCAAACCAAGATTAAATAACACATGTTATTAGGGTAATATCAAATGCTGATCATATGTATTGAAATAAGAAAGAAATGTCATGCATGTATGCATAATATCATTAATGTAACTTAAAATAACATATTGTTTTCACATGTTCAAGTTCTAAAAGTTTAATGAAAGTAAAAACATAGTCTGTAATAGTATTTGATCTAGTATATCTATATCACCTCTCTTTCTCCATTCAGGTGCCTATGGTGAGAAAGTCTGTTGTCAACTGCTGGGCTGGTGACCCATTACTTGTATGAGTTAGAGGTGCTAAAGTCGCAAGCACCAATCTTAGGAATATAGGTCCTCATAGGAAGTCGGGTTTGATAATACTTTGTCAGGAAATGAGTAGTGAGAATGCCACCTCGAAAGCCTAATGAACACCTAACAATGTCCTATCGATCCCTAAATTGACGAGCACAACAGGCATTGACATAAAAGGTGGCCCGATGCAATCCACATAGCGGGACACATCTAGATACTTTGTCTTGAACTACATAAGTGATAGGTAGCCATATGCACGTAAACATAATATCATTATCTATCAAACTGCATAGCCAATTGACTCCATCCTAGACTATCGAAAACTCACGCTACAGATGCCGAAGTATGACAAATCTCATAGAATAAACACCCATGACAAAACAACTTCAGCTTCTCATGAAGCCACACACGAAAAAAAAAGCCATTGGTGTGTGTTGGGTTTATCTCAAGCAAAAATATGGTAAAGGAACATGTGAAAATCTGAAAGGATGTGTCTTTCAATAAGAAAAGCTAATTTGGAAACCCACAAGGGGCGTACTATCGTTAAAATAAGGATCTACTTAAAGAAGTATAGGGCTGCTTGTAAGGAAAGAAGGAGAACTATGATGAATGACATCTGACTGGTGTCTAGCAAGTGTACTAGATCAGCTAGTAATATAGGAAAATATAATTATGACCCCTAATATCGAATCCAAGGGAAATTGTGTAAGTGCTACAACTTTATAGATTTTTCTACTGAAAATGGTGTGTAAAGAAGGAAAGAAATCCCAATTTTATAGCGATGAAAAGTCAACTAAACTAAAAACAGAAATCAAAACTATAACACCCCTAAAATTTTATCTATCATGCATAGTACGATGTTGAGCATGAAAAGTTACCCCAAGTTAAATTTAAGAGAAAATAGAGTTGAATAAGACAAGAAATTAGATAGTGAGGGTAAAAGGGTAATTATGCCCAAGCTCGAAAAATTGAAAAAGGGGACCCGGCGTGTAGTATGACCTAAGGCTAGGACATGAAAATAAATGTTGAATGGGGTTTAACTGTATAATTTGAAAAGAAATTGAGGTTAAATAAGCCTCCAAATGAGCAAATAAAAGAAAAATTCACAGGTTTATCTAGAGTTGACCAAGACTTTGATCGAGCGATTGGGGGACTTAGAGATCTCCAATTGCTCCCATATTACATATGCACCATATAAATAGTGTAAAGGCACTATAAGAACTGAAAAATAGTAATTTTGGTATTTTTGGAGTTTTGAGTTTCGGACCGGCTACATAGGCCACTGGGGTCGGAAGTATACTTAAACAATGTCGGAATGAGTTTAAATTTTAATGGCGTGTTCTTGGATAAATCAGGGTACTCAAGGTAAAATTTCAAAGCATTTTGAGGTCGGAAAAAAAATTCATATTTTCGGGTGCAAAATCGAGATCGGGTCAATTAGGGAGTCAAAATCGAGAATTTGACCATAATAAGACACACAAATCACTAAAATAGAGTTATGATTATGTATAAGTGATCCTAGAATAGTAGGGTGAGTGCAAGTGGGTAATCTAATGATTTGTAGCTTAATTTAAGGACATTAGATTCAATAGAACAAGATTAAATTATGACCACTCCTTTTAACCACTAAAATACAAGTATAAAAAAGTGTATAAATTTTGGAAATCACCATCAGATGCAACCATTTGGGCCCTCTTCTCCCTTAGAATCCAAACCTAGAATTTCTATAGCTCTCTTCCATTTTTAATTCATCCAAGCTTCTTCTCTCAAAATCTTAGGCTGAAATTTCACCCTCATACCTAGAATTTAATCCCCTTTAACTTGGAAAAGGGTTTGCATCAAAAGAAGGACAAGAAACTAAAGAAGTAAGGTAAGAGCAATTTAGTATAATTTTTTGATTTTGTGAGTTTTAGTTGGTAATTGTGAGAGAAATTGCATGAGCATGTGGGAAATGAGTAGGATAATATAATAGTGACTTTAAATTGCTTAAAATCATGAATTAATTGTATGTTGCTCTTCCTTTCAATTTCGGCCAAAAGAGGAAAATAAGGAGGAAGGGAAAAGCCAAGGAGGAAAGAGAAAAGAGAAGGAAGAGTAAGTGTATTTCAAGCCTATTTGAGGTTAGTGGATACAAATTACCTTTAAATTCATCTATTTTGGTGAATTTTTCATAAAAATTACATTATGTAACTATACATAATTGGGTGAATTGATGAAATAAATTGATATAGCTTAATATAATGATGAAATAGACTAATATAAACTCAAATTAGTGAAGAAAACCAAGTGGAAATGGTAGAACCATGTGAGGCCAAATTATGCAACATAATTCACTTAAATGTTAATTGATGTTTAATGAAGTTCTAAATCATATATAGGCTATTTAAGGCATGGGAAAAACAATGGAATTATTTAGAATGCAAAATAAATTATATACTTAATTATGTAAATGTATACATAGTGATGGATGTAAAGACAACTTAAGAAATTCCATTAGATTTTAGTGTACATTGGTAGATTTATGAGTAAATGGTTGTAGAAAGATAGATGATGTGTAATTGATTGCGAAAACATGATGTCTATGGAAGAGCTTTAAGTTGCCGAATGGTAACATGTAATAAATGAGATGTTTTAGGTGCATTTTTTATGATATGAAAGGCATATGTGAGAATTTGATGCTTGACAAGCTTATATTAGCACATATGGGAACATAATGTGATTATTACAATGCCATTAACATGAATAACGCTGGAGAAGTGTAATATAAAATGAGATTTGATGATGCCCTTAGTGTTCAATAGGCAACCCAGGACTATAGGATAGTATGGCTAGCCATAGGGGCACTTACCCCACAGTGTTCTATTTACTGTACAGTTACTGCACTGAGGAAGTGTGAATATACTGTTACCAGGCTCATTTTACTGATACCGAGGAGTAGCATCATACCCTAATGGTATAGTCACTCCCACCTACTAGATTTTCTTATTCGCTTATTCGGTTCATGATTTTTCAACTGTCAACAACTAGGGGTAAAATGGTAATTTTTTATGAAAAATGAGTAAAAAGAGTAATTATGGCAATTAAGATGTTAAAAGAGTGAATAAAAGTGAAATAAATTGAAAAATGTGATGTATGTGTTCAAAATGGGTAAAACTATAATTACGCGATTAATTGAGGGTAAAATAGTCAATTAATGGTGAAAATATGGTTAAAATAGTCAATTTGATTGAAATGGAAAAATCATAATTAAAGAAGAAATATAGGGACTAAATTGAAATTTTTCATCTAAAGGAAAATTTTTAGGGGCTAAAAAAAATTTATGCAATTAAATTAAAATGAAAGTCAAAGAAAGTCAAACAAGTCAAAATGGAGGTCAAATTGGCTAAAATTGAGAAAAGTCAACTTTAAAGTCAAAATTGGTCAAAATTAAGTAAAAGTCAAACTTTAGAGACTTAATTGAAACTTTACACATAAACTGGTTAATTACTGAAATTAAGTAAGAAAAATGGTTGTTGAGATAAATAGAAGAAGATTTTCTTAAAAGGAGAAATAAATTAAGTATAAGGGGAATTAAATAAATTATAGTAAATTAATTGATTTAATTAAATTAAAACATTGAGATGAGATTTTATGTAGATGCATTCACCACTAAACAACTATGTTGCATAGTGTGTAGTTTTTATTGACTGCGCACAGGGACAGGTGAAATAGGAAAAGCAAGACTTTGGCATGTACATAAAAAGACTTTTGGGTTATAATTATGTAAAATATGTGTAATCTTGTAGTAATTATCAACAATTTTTGTATGTAATCGGGCCTGTAAGTAAATGACATGTGAATTTAACTTTTAGTATGAATGAATGGTTTGCGATTTTTGTATATATATGATGTGAGTTGTGTTGAGGTGAAATTATAGAAGTGTTGTGCTATTGATTGGAGTATTGGAGTTGGAGGAACTATATTGGAAGTGTAAATTGAATCTTTGCAAGTTTGGGTAGCATGAATTATAAGCCATCATGTTGCCAAATTTCACTAAATTGAATAATAATTAATGACTTATTAGGAGGAGATGAATATGTTATATTAAAGATTTAGTTAAGTAAGGGGCGTCACAGAAACAACTTAAAGCAATGAAACTAATGCAAGTAAACATAAATTTAAACAAATTAACCTAGACTTAAACAAGACAAGTGATAAAAGATGATAAAATTCAATGAGGAGCCAACTCTAGTCTGGTGTCTTCAAAACGCTTTAATACTGGCAAATGAGGAAATTTGATGCCTTGTTACTTCCTAAATTTGAGTGTAATAGAGTTTTACCATATTTTAGACTTCTCAACTAAACAGAGGTGTAAAACAACTCAGGTGAGGCCTTGTTAAGCTTGGTTAAGGGCTTTAACAATTCAAGAGAGGCATAAACAACTTGGGTGAGGTCATTTCAACTTGGGAGGTGATTTCAAAATTCAACATAGGTGTTTTACAACTCAAGAGTGGTATAACCAACTTGAGTGAGGTGTTTTACAACTCTCCCGAGTTCCTTCTCTCTGCTCTCCACGGGAATTAAGCTTTCAAATGACAAAATTACCAAATTAACCCTAAATTCCTCCTTTCTTCAATTAACTCCTCTTTCTCTTTAATTAAGCCCTTAAAAATACCAAAATTTGCAATTTAAGTTAAAAACACACATATTAAATAATTAATCATAAAATCAACCAAATTAAACAATTTAAATGCATAAAACATACTAAAAATATAGTGTAATTCATATTTATCAAATACCTTGCAGTTAGTCTTTGCTTGCCCTTGAGCAAATTTGAACAAAGCAATTTCTCAAAATAATCAAACTTCAACCAAGAATTATACATTTCAAAACCTTACTTAGCAATTAATAAAAGCACTTTACAAAATTCTAACTAGAATAAATTCAAACAAGATAATATAAGTTAGTTTCCTTGTGTGTGTGCAAGACTAAATCATTTTAAACAATTTCAAAAACCATAAGACCAATGTAAATTCATAGTTAAGCTTAGAATGTATGTACACCTAAATGTACAAATGGTTTTGCACTTGAAATTCTAGAAACACCATAAGCCTTTCCTTTAGCATCGGAACTCGAATGTCATCTCCGCTAAACAGCTCAAAAGCAAATAAAGAATCACTTAGGTCTTTACAGATTGTAATGGGGTTAAGGTATTGGTTATCAAAGAATGAACAATAGATAATAAAAAATAATAGCCACTCTATGCTTGAATAGACCAAATTCCACAATTTCAAACTACTCAATACAACCCCTTTACTCGTTTTCTCAATCCCATAAACATTGAGCACCTCTAAGAGAAAACAATACTGAAATGGCTTTTAAATTATTCAATTATACCACTTTTGAGAAGCCAAAAATTTCTTTTCCTTGCAAAAACCTAACACTTAAAATTTTTCCATATATGCTAGTTCCATCTTTTAGTTTTCTTTCTCTCCTTTTTTTTTCACACTAGCTTCCTTGATGGTAATACAATGACAAACTGGTTAATTACAAGATCAATCTTTCACTAATTCCTTGACTTCATACATAGTCCTTGCTAATAATCTCAAAATCATCTTACCACACCTTTTACAATACCAAATCCCTATTAATCCATCCAATCCTAGAATGGCAACTCTTAGAAGGGGAGATAAAAGCGTTTTAGGCTATATAGGAATATAAATGAGTGTACTAAGAAAAATAAATATGAAACGCATTAAGCATGCCTCATTAGGCTCAAAATGGCTAGCAAAGGTCAAATGTATCAAAAAGAGTAGAAAAAGTATTAATATAGCTTAACAAGAAAAATTTGCCTAGATCACTTTATAGCTTGTTCGAGTTATTTTTGTGCTTCGAAGGGTGATAAAGAAGGTTCTAGTGTCCTAAAATTCTCTGCACAACTAAATCAATGCATTGGTTTTTCTTCCATTTTAAAATTGGTCTTTTGTACTTAAAGAGTGGAAACTAACAAATATAAGTCTAGTTGAATGCTAAACTAGGTAAAATTCCATTGAACAACATGCTTGTCTTAATGATAGAATAAGATTTTAAGCACTGCACATTCTAAGTTCAAGTTCAAAACGTTCAATTTCTGAAAATAAAACTGGGGCAAGCTAAGTCTAGTGCAAGCTAAGTGACTATTTGAACTAACTACATCTCTAGCACAACTTAATTAAAGAATGAACAATCAATTTAAAAAGAACTACTATTACTGTTAAACAATTTACAAAGTCATTTAAAGAACATGAATGTAAAAATAGCTAATTAGAATAAAAACATCAAAGCAAAAACAAAAGAAAATACAAGAACAAAAATTAAAAGACTTTCATAAATAAAGGGGAGCATGAGATTTTCTACTTTCTGAATCTCTTTAACAAAATTGAGCTTAGCTTGAGTAAGCTCTATCCCCCCAAAAAAACTTTGTTGTTCGCAGCAAATTGCAACTCCAGTTACTAGGGTGGTAGTGAAGGTTGTGGTGGATAGTGTTTCCAAAAGCTGTGGATGAAATGCTCAAAATTCTACTTCAACTAATTAATGCTATCCTGCATAGTCTCCATCCATCCTTACTTCATGTCTAATCTAACATTGACTTGATTTAAGAGAGTATGTAAGAACCCAAAATAGGTCCTAGAAGAATTCAAGGGCATTAATATGTTATTAAAGTATAATCAAGCTAAATTTGGTGAATTATCATAAGTTAAGACCTAATGGATTGATAGTCTAAGTGATATAGGAGTGGAGAGTTAATTAAAAATTTTGTATAGTACATTATTGAAAAGAAATTAAAGATAATTGGTCAATTGAGATGAAATTATAAGTTATTGAATTGAAGGATAAATTAATTATTTACTTATGAGTGCAATTGAAATAAAATTTTATTTGAAGGATCAATTTTGATATAATTAAAAAAAATATCGGGTCAAGTGTAATAATATAATATTTATTTGGGGTTCAATTGAAAGAGCATGTAAATTTAGGGGCCAATGTTAAGAGAAGTCTTAAGTGAGGTTGATTTTTTTTAAAAAAAGAAAGAAATTAAGGGCTAGCTTTTAGAGGAGAAAGAATCTTTTGGAATAAATTGTTACATGTAATTAAATGAGGGACCAAAACACATATTTTTGCTTCCTATTTAAGGACTATAATCCTTGAATGTAAGGAAGAGAATTTCATTTTTTGTCTTCAAGGAGAGAGTGATGCCACAATTGGGAGAGTAGATTTTTGCATTCTCTCTTCCTCTTTCTCTCTCAAAAACTCTAGTGATCTCTCTCTACACTCTCTCTCACTCTAAAAGCCGTAAATCTTCTTTTTCTTCTCTTATAAATTCGGCCACCAAACTTGAATAAATCCACCATATTTTCAGTTGCATGCATGGATGAAAGGCAAAACTAAAGAAGATTACAAGGGTAGAATGGAGTTAAAAGATTTGCAGAAGAAGAAAGAGAAATAAATTAAAGTATTTGTGAAGAATTTAAGTTGCATGTTCAGGTTTGGGAACATCTTTCTCTTCTTGCATGTGTTTATTTTGTTTTGAAATATGGATATAGTGTGATTTGGGAATGCATATGGAGATATTGTTAGAAGTGTAAAGATGAAAGCTAAAAATTATATGTCAAGCATGTGTGATTTGAAAAGTATTAAGGATGATGGTTTGTAATGCTTGTGATTAGTTCATCGAAGTCTTTGCATGAGAAAATCTTGTAAATTTATGCACTGTGTTTATATTATTTAAGGTTATTTTGAGTGATTCCATGATTAATTAGTGATGATAATATGGATGAACATATATTTCATAAATAATTTCATAAGAAACGTTAGTTACTAAGTTTAAATGCACATGCATGTATATATCAAATTTCTGGGTTTAGTTTTGGTTGACCTTTCGGTACTCTTTTGCCTATATCTCGAGTTATAAAGTACCAAATTAGATAATTCTAGTTGGGTTAGAAAATATACTCATATACCTATTTTTATTATGAAGAAATCACATTATAATTCTGCCTCTAAATGGGTCATAATCTAGCTTGAAAATCGGATAAGTGTGCAGTCTTGTACTCATGAACAGTCTTCAGTATTTTGACAATATATTTCAAATAAAAACTGATATTGAGATGAGGTTTGATGTTTTAGAAACTAGAAACATAGGGAACAAAGTTTTAGTAGACCATTTTTGCTGAAAATGATGTTTGGGAGGTCTAAAATGATGTGCAAATTGCTTTAGAAAAACTGCCTATAGAAATTTCGTAGGGCTTTCCAGGGAGGCACGGGCGAGACCATTTGTCTCTGCCGTGCACACCTTTTGATCTCAATTACAACCTTTAGTCTTGGCTGGGACCAATTGTCTCAGCCGTGCCCTTTCCTTTTACAGTTATATTTGATTTTTAGCTTCATCAAATATCAATACTTACTCTAACATTTTGAAACACATCTAAAGCATGTTAAAACATGTAATTTAACTTAAAATATGACATTTATATTTGAGTTTAGAACATTTTAAAATATATATGAGAGTATTATGTAACATCAACATATGAGACTAATGTAATGACTTATAGAAACAAAGTTGTAAAGATATAATTTTATCGTATAGATGAACCTTCATTAAAGTAGATTAATTTATGGAAGTATGAAGTTATGAAATTATTATTAATCCTATATGTATGATAATATGATTGTGATATGATGTGTTGCCTAAAGATCATATGTTCAAGTATAAGTTCATAATGAGAGGTATGTCTAATTATCGGTACACAAATTACTATATGAATATATGAATGCATATTTAAACATTGGACAATTGTGTACTATAATATGATTATATACATGTGCGAGGTGTAAGATATAAATATATACATGATAGTTAATATTAAAAATGCTACTCATGAATGTTCATTTAATGCTGGAGTATATGAACCAAAAAAATGAAAACATGTCATGTTGCCTAGTGGTATATGTATCGATGAATCTAAAGCTACTATATTTAGTTGTATAACTTGTCCTTTTAATGGGCTGATATATATATATATATATATATAAGTCTAGATTATTATACATGATTCCTATTGATTTCATGAAATTACTATAATATATATAGTTTGAAATGTTAACTTTACTTGTATAAAGAAGTAATGTGATTAATAGATTATATGTGTGCATATAAACATATATATATATATATATATATATATATATATATATATATATATATATATATATATATATATATATATATATATATATATGTATGATCTTACATGGTTGGGTTCGAAGCTTGAAAACTATTTTAGAGTAATGATTCAAAGAATATGTTAAAGTGAAATGTATGAATATGTCTTTACTTAATTGAAATGACATGATTAAGCATATGCACTGTTACATGTTAGCATGCTATAATACAGATCTACAGTGCTATAGACTTAATTATGGAAAATCTTATTAAAGCATATAATGGTGATGTTATATGACGCTATGTATACAAGTGTATGCATTAGAGAGGGAGTATCTTGTCATGTGATTGTTACATGAGCAAATTGTATAAATTATTTATGAGTTGTACATATATGTTTATGTACTAGAGAATATATATACTTATCACATGATTATGTATTGGTACAAATGGCATTATATATGTATAGTCTTAACATGCAGAATAGTTACATGATTGAATAAGATTACAAGAATTAAACAATAATACCCAACAGTGAGCATATTCACAGGTTTACAGAAACTTACACATGAACATGTGTATGAGTACCTTGTTCATAGTTACCCAAGAGTATACATATGCATATAAGAATATGAATGAATAAATAAAAGATAAAGTAAATAGATTTTACTGCCTGCACTGAGTCTAGGAAGTGCATAGATAGGCATGCCTATAAGGGTACCTTGCAGTTGTTTCTGAATAGTTTTGACTTGTTTAGGTCCACTTGAAATTAAAAGTTAGAGTGACCCTATTTGGGTTTAAAATTTAGAGTTGATTTGAACAACCCCATTTGGGTTTTAGCCGACCCCGTTGGGTCCGCTTGATCGGTCCATGTTATTTGATTGACCCTATTTGGGTCAATGTTATTTGATTGATCCTGTTTGGGTCCATGTTATTTGATTGACCCTATTTGGGTCCATGTTATTTGTTTGGCCCCGTTTGCGTCCATCGATTTATCATACAGTTTTATCCCTACAAGGGATCACCATTTAATACGTCTAGGTATCTTATTTGTACCTTAGGATGCCACCATTATAATCAATAGTTTCATACCTTCGGGTACTACCGTTTAACCCGATATCCACCACTTTAGAATAGTGCTGGCTTTATTATCAAAGGTTAAGAGAAGTTTAATAATGGCATGAAAATTCTTAATTGTCTTCATAATATTCAACATATAAAAATTCCTTTTGTTGCATACAAAACCTGTATCTAAAAGAATGCCCAATAGTATATGTATCTATACTGCTAGTATCAAAAATACATGCTAATTGTTTAATTGATGATTATAAATGTGTTCACATTGTTGCACGTATACATTCTTTAACGTGTATTTGTTATTTATGGTGAAGATATATAAGTGTTATGTTTGGTTGATAGGCTTATTTTTATGATTAAGTATTGATTAAT
This sequence comes from Excoecaria agallocha, assembly GCA_037975025.1. Taxonomy (NCBI): domain Eukaryota; kingdom Viridiplantae; phylum Streptophyta; class Magnoliopsida; order Malpighiales; family Euphorbiaceae; genus Excoecaria; species Excoecaria agallocha. The sequence goes on from JBBPFJ010000051.1 coordinate 235,724, forward strand.
AAAATAATCATATTATAAATATTTGAATCTAAGACCAAAGGGTGTTGAAACCTCTATGATTATATATGGTGAATGAAACATCAATGCAAATTCTTACTGTTGAACTTTATAATTTCTATAAGTGAATGTAAGTGTTTAATTTCTTTCATTTCTTGAAATAAATCATTGTTATATTTGAGGCATGTTGTGTGCTTGTTGATGATCACTGTGAGTGGTCATTTATCGTGATTTAGTTCCCCATTAAGCTTTATAGCTTAGCACGTGTGTTTCATCCGTGTAGGTTGCAAGGCTAGGACTTTCTCACTGGACTGATATCTGTAGTAGGTTGGTCAACACAAGTCTTTGAAGATTATAAAGTATATAGTCTTGTTTTTGGTTCCTTTTTGTATTTCGAGGGTTTAATGTTGTGTTGAAAATCTTGTAAAAGTACAGTTGTTTTGTAAGATGTTAATCAATTGTTATTTTTGTAAAGAGACTGTAATGTATATTGTAAAGTCTTAATAGTTTAGCACTCTTATGGATTAAGTATGAATATTAGTTCTCTATATAGTTGGTATATGTTTATGTTGCACAGTAAAACATGTGTAATGAGATGGATAAAGTGATATGTATAGAATATAGGATAAGGGTGCCATAGAGTAACTATTTGGCATGAAAGGGCTTCTACAGCTAGTGGTGCCTCTTGCTACTCAGGCACTGCCTCCTGTATATCTATGTGCTGTTCATCATCCTCAACATGGTTTAGACGCAAGTATTCTACCTTAGTTATCTAATGGCAACATGGTGTATAACATAGTACTTTCATACGCTTCAACATCGTATGGTCGATGCACTAAGTATCAGCCTCAAGAGGATCTCCCAACCCTAAATGCTTTATAGCCTTAGCCATGATGGTGGCAATCCACCCAATAAAGATAACCTTAATGCAACTTGCCTTTTGCTGTAGGTCCTCTATTTTTCTCCATAGTTGGAATGTGCCATTGATCTTAATCCCTTCAACTATATAATGCAATAACATAATCTCACCTAAATTTATGGCACTTGGTCCACCAATACAGTTGTACATTGTTATTGAAAGAAACTGATGGAGAAGATGAAGAGCATGATCCTTCAAGGAGTGGGTCTTAGTTCGACTACCATGCTATCTTACTGGGTTGAGAGGATCGCAAATCCACTCCTAATTCTCTCTAGGTGTGGCATTAGGCAACTCACTAAATACTCCATAAAATCAGGGAAATTCATTGTATAAGCCTTTCTCCTAAGCTTTAAATGTACAGTGCCAAGATCTTGCTCATTCTCAAAGGTACACTCGAAGGAATATAGGAAGTCTCTAGCCATTTCAAGATAAACTTTTGGCCTCTTAGCAATAAACCTCTCCCAACCTATGTTGCTAATTAATGGCAGTATCTCATCCCACAAGTTGCAATCAATGGTGTCAAAAAAAATATTCATTCAAATAAACCGGCTTGACATATTTGGCATGACCAAAGTACTCATAAATTTCATGTTTATCTACATCCACATATGCTGGAATGTGCTTACTCAAAGAGCTAAAAGCACCACCATGTCTTGCTTTCTCAAGTGCCACTACACACAGCAAAATAGGAACATATTATTGTGTAACATTGGAAGTTCAAATTCAAGCATTATATCAAGAGAAGCAATGACATGGAACTCAATTATAATCATGTATAAGACACATTCTTAAGCCATTAATGACGTTATCAAAATCTATCCCAAAATGTCCCTAAAATGCCCCTAAAACTTCAAATGCAAAAATGGAAGTTTAAACTTTATTTTTAGGGGTATAAATGGCTAATTACAGAGGCCTTTGCTTAATAATGAATGTGCATCTCAAAAGACCTTTCCGAAAATATATTATAATAGGCAATCTGATAATTGTAGCAAAAGTTATGATCAAAACAGTCCGTACCGTAATTAAGCCAAAAATGATTTAGGCGTTTTATTAAACACCTTGTGTGCACAACTTATCAAGGATAAAATGTGATCAATCTCAACTCTAAATTAAGCCAACACAGAGTATAATCATTAATTGCATGTACTCAACAAACATAGTGTAAAGAAAATGCAAAAGAATCAATAATTTTAGCTAAAAAATAAACTCTAATCAACCTAAAAGATGAAGAATAAAACCCAATTTTAATTCATAACAAGCAATGTAAAATGTTAGTACATTAAATTAAGTAAAAACACTTACTTGAATGAAATAAACTAAGAAAATATGAGAAATTATGGTCTTGAGGGTTGATAACTCGAGAGAATTGGATTGGTGCTTGGGCGAGGTAAAGAAAACGTGAGTGATTATGTGTGGAAGTGGGGACAGGATTGGGTGACTGGGGTATTTAAAGGCCAAAGGCCTCTGGTGAATGGGCTAGGCAACTTGAGAGATGTGATGTACATTGCCAAGGAGAAAGCAACAACTTGGCTAAGGCATGAAACCACCTTAATAGAGTTGTTAAGTTCGAGATTGATGGGACACGCACCTCGGGTGAGGCCTAATTCACCTCAGAAGAGGTGTTGAGTGCAAGAAAAAGGAAGCAACAAGCTTTGGAGAGGCCTAAATCTACTCGGTGGAGGTGGAAGAAACTGGACTGAAGGCTACAAAGACACCTCAGGAGTGGTGATAAACACCTCGGGAAAGGCACGGGTCTTGGGACTAAAGGGCCAAAAATGCCTCAGTAGGGGGCAAAATCCCTTAGGAGAGGTGATTTAAAATTGATATTTACGTAGGGGTCCCCGGGATAGTGTAAATGCACTCAGGTGAGGCACTAAAAAAAATTCCAGTTCTACAAAATTTTTATTCAGCTTAAAGCTCCCACTTAAAAACTTAGAAATTAATTTCCTCCAATCCTACCTTAATTCAATGTTCCTAAAACAATAAAATCTCACATACCCTCATCAAATTACAACTTACACAATTTAATTACTTGTCAACCAACTTATGCTAAAACTATAAATAAATAGTATGAAAGCCTATAAACAAGCAATAGATAAAATCAAGAGTAATCATGAATCAAAACACACTCACATAAATGTCTACCTTGAACAATCAATCTATTTTCACTCAAAACTCAGTTACAACCATGCCAAAACAAAATACAAACATACAAACCAGTAGAATTATATGCCACAACCACACTTAACTCAGGCGATATATGTCTCCCCTTTAATTTGTGAATCAACAAGCAAACAAACTAAAACTTACAAAAAAATAAAAACACTCGAAATAAAAAAAAAAAACAAAGCAAAAATAAACACAACAATTAAAAGCATAAGTAAAAGACATTCACACAATAATTCAAAAAAAAAAAGATTAAAAAGCTTAGTTCTGGGTTTACAAAGTCCCTAGCTAAACTTTTTGAACTGCTTTACTTGTCATTGAAGATCAAGATTGCCTCAACAACCTTTATACGAGCAACATAATATGGCTTCAAATTGTGAACATTGACTTTATATTCATGACTATCATTTGGATTTTTAATAGTGACTACATCAAATGCATTGCTGGAAACTACGTGGTATGGTCCAAGCAATTTAGACTTGAGCTTACTTGGAAACAACCGTAAACAACTGTTATAAAGCAAAACCAACATACCAGGGGTGAATTCCTTTTGATTTAACTTCTTATCAAGCCATCGCTTCATTTTCTCTTTGTACAAAGCAACATTGTTATAGGACCAGTGGCGTAATTCATCAAGCTCATTGAGCTGCAAACATCATTTCTCACCTGACTATAATATTTTTTGCACTATACAATTAGGTCCATGGGGACTCCAACCTCACCTCTGTGACATAGCCTTATGATATTTGCTTGCTTCTCCTTCGGAACACATATGTAAAGTACTTGATCTGGACACATCTTGATCAAATAAGGGTCATCCTAAAGATAATACCTTGCATCTACTATTAGCTTCTTCTTTTGTTGCCAAGTAAAATCCTTTGGAAGGTAATCTCTTGCAAGATAATTAGCAATATTAGCAAACTAAGGAGTCAAAATTTTCCATGAATAAATGGTACAAATATGTTCATCAGGAAATAAATAATAAATTTTCCCCTTTTCTATATGCACTTGATCCAATCTAGATAGGTGGTTTGCTACAAAATTTTAGCTCCCTTTTTATCCTTGATCTCCACATCAAATTCCTATAGTAGCAAAACCCATCTAATGAGTCTTGGTTTGGAGTCCTTTTTAGCAAAAAGGCATCAAAGATCCGCATGATCTGACCATATTGTGACATTAGATCCTAAGAGATATGGCCTAAATTTTTCAAAAAAAAAAATAGTATTTCCAAAAACTCCTTATCAGTGGTGGTATAATTCACTTGAGCTCCTATGAGACTATAACTGGCACAGTAAATAGTATGAAAAATCTTCTCTTTCTTTTGGCCTAAAACTGCACCCATTGCATAATCACTAGCATCACACATAATTTCAAAAGGCAAACTCCAATTAGGTGATGTTATGACCAGTGCTGTAATTAACTTTTGCTTCAATAGATTAAAAGCCTATAAACACTCATCATCAAAGTTAAATGAAGTATCTTAAGTAGTAAATTGGAAAGCGGCTTAGATATTTTAGAAAAATCTTTAATAAATCAACGATAAAAGTCAGCATGACCAAGAAAACTCCTAATTCCTTTAACACAAGTAGGAGGAGGAAATTTAGCAATTACATTTATTTTAGTCTTATCCACTTCAATTCCCTTTTTAGATATTTTATGCCCTAAAACTATACCTTCCCTTACTATAAAGTGACATTTTTCCCAATTAAGGATAAGGTTAGTTTATTTAAACCTTTTAAGATCAATGCAAGGTTATTCATACATGACTCAAAATCACAACCATATAAGGTAAAGTCATCCATAAAAAAACTTTATAAATTTTTCAATGAAATCATGAAATATGGCCATTATACACCTTTAAAAGGTGCCTAGGGATTACATAGACCAAAAGACATCCTCTTATATGTAAATGTGCCATAAGGGCATGTGAGTGTGGTCTTTTCTTAGTCTTCCAGGGCTATAGGTATTTGCATATACCCTAAGTAACCATCTAAAAAGCAATAAAATCTATTCTCAACCAACCTTTCCAACATTTGGTCAATAAAAGGCAAAGGAAAATTATCCTTCCAAGTAGCATTGTTTAGTCTCCTATAATCTATGCATACTCTCCATCCCGTCACTGTATGTGTTGGGATAAGTTCATTTTTCTCATTGGTCACAATAGTCATTCTCCCCTTCTTAGGTACACATTAGATTGGACTAACCCAACTACTATAAGAAATGGGATTAATAATACTTGCATTGAGTAGCTTAAGTACATCATTTTCACCACTACTTACATTGCTGGATTATGTCTCCTTTGGGGTTATACCACTGACTTGAAATCACTCTCATTGAGGATCCGATGTGTATAGTAAATGGGGCTAATTCTTTTTAAGTAGGATGTCTCCCAACCAATTGCTCCTTTATGCTTTTTTAATACTTCCACTAGCATCTCTTCTTCCAAAATTATCAAGAATGAAGAAATAATTACTGATTTTGCATTATCTTCTAAAAATACATATTTAAATGTGAAGGAAGGGTTTTAAATTCAAAAATATTTGCTCTCTTAGGAGGGGACGGTTTATCCTCCTTTGTTCCTTCCTCATCATGTTCTTTTTCCAGCTTCTTTATCAGCTCTCCTTCTTTTTTTCCAGCTTCTTCCTTGCTCCTTGAATGCATTAAATAGTCTTGCAGTGCATCATCTAATAGAATTTCCTCTTCTTTCTCTTTCATCCATTCCTGAACACTATCCATGAAGCAAATGGACTCATCAATGTCATAAGAAGGGTGCTTTATGACCTTATTCACGTTAAAGACCATTTCTTCTCATTGAACCTTAAAGTGACCGTTTGTCCATACATATCAATAAATGCCTTCGCTGCATTGAAAAATGCTCTTCCCACTATCGATGGCACCTTTTAATCCTCCTCTATATCCATTACTATAAAATCCATAGGAAATATGGAATTTCCCACCTTTACTAATAAATTCTCTATTATGCGTTTGGGCCTCTTCATGGACCTATTTGGCAATTACAGTGTCATTCGGGTTTCTTTGATGTTGCGTAAGTTCAATTTCCTACAAATTGAGTAATGCATCAAATTAACACTAGCACCCAAATCACATAATGCAAGACCAACAAAATTTCCTCCTAATTCATATGGCAAAGTAAAACTACCAAGATCTTCTAATTTTTTTGGAATTTTGTTCATTAAAATTGCACTATAATTTTTAGATGATTGAACCATTCCTATCCCCTCTAGATTTTTCTTATTAGAACATAGCTCTTTCATAAACTTACCATATTTAGGCATGTATAATAAAGCTTCAGCAAATGGTAAATTTACATGTAACTTTTTAAACATGTCTAAACATATAGTTAACTTTTCATTATGTTTTCCTTCCTAGTTAGATATAGATAAGTTAACTTAGACTCATTAAGTACAGTAGAAATAAGCTTTTCTTTACCTTTACTTTTCTCAACAATAGAAGGCATCTCATCAATAATTTTAGGTTCATAAATACTTACCTCCGTTGTGGGTTCCACCAATTTAGAAGAATGCTTACCATTTCCAACTTCATTTACCTCTTTCTCGCTTCTTAAGGTGATGGCTTTTGCTTTTTCCTTTGGATTTTGATCCACATTAGATGGAAAAAAGACTTGTATCCTATTTGAGATAGAATTTGCAAGTTGTCCTACTTGAGTTTCTAAATTCCTAATTGAGGCATCTTGGTTTCTCATCCAAATATCTTGAGATTTTCATCTAGCATCTTGACTAGCCATAAATGAGGATTGGGTGGTCATAAAGCTAGCAAACATTTCCTTTAAGTTAGGCTTTTTATCATGTGAGGGTTGAGATCTAGCTTGAAAACCTAGGGGTTGATATGGTGGAGCTTGATATGTGGATGGGTAGTATGATTGGGCTTGAGCTTGGTAGGATGGGTGGTTATTTCTATGGGAAGCTACATTTTGGTTAAAGGAAGCCTTAGGTTGATTATTAGATGAAGATGCATGGTTACCTTCTCTTTATGAAAAATTAGGGTGATTTCTTCACCCAGGATTATAGGTATTACTATAAGGGTTTAATGCATTCACTTCTTTTACTAATGTACCTAAGCCTTTCTCACTCTTAATCTCAGGTGCTACATGTGTTAGTGTAAGCCCTAGCCCCAATACATTGTTATAAAGCATTTAATTTAATAAATGAGGCATTTGTTTTATCTATTGTATTCTTGTGCATATCAATTGATAGAACTATCCAAGAATGTTGTTTCAGTTTAAGTTATCATGTGTGAGGCACATGGTTGTAAGACCTTGAAACAAATGAGACTTCATTCTAAATATCTCTAGTTAGTCATTGTTATAGGAATAACAAATGAATTAACAATAGTATGCTCTCTTTGATAAGATGAGTTTTGTCTTATGGATTATAAGGACAAGAGTGTCAATCAGAGATCATAAATACATGTTTAGAACATGGTATCTAGATTTGATCCATTCATGAGAACACTACATGGTATAAGTCATAAGTGTTTCTCATGTGCAAGTTTTGCATCAGAGTTCTTAGACCTAAAATCTTTATGAAACTCTTTATGAATTACTGTGTACTTTGATATACACCTAACGTGCTCGTAATAGGATGACAAGTATGGGTATGCTTGGGTATGCACTAATCCATGTTAGAGAGCATGAGAGAAGTGAAGGGATTACCCCTCTCGATAAGAGAGAAAATATCATCAGCCACTTGATTAGTGAACGAAGAAGTGTATGGCCATAGTGAGATGAAATAATGAGTAATCATTATTTATCTGAGAGTTTAGTGTCACTGGAATATCAAGAAAGGAATTAGTATATATAAGGATGACTGGTTCCATGCCTTATATTAATTCTGATATTTAAGGGTAAGGGACTGTGCAAAATTGCATTAGGTCACTATATGCCATTTGCATTTTCATTTAATTTGGAATGCTATAATATCTTGCTAGAGAATATATATAGCCTTTGAATTAATTCATTAATTCATTGCCAATATTAAATAGACCTATAGGATCGCACACAAAGCATTAGGCTTAAAATATTTAAATAAAGTATTGGGCATTAATTTGGCCTTTTAATTAAAGTCAAATTAATGTATGTAATGGGTATTAAAATTGCTAAATGGACCTTGGTCTAATATAGAGAGAGATTCAGCCCACAAGGTTTAATTTTAATTAATTAATTATCTTTTATTAATTAAGTTAATTGAGTATTAAAGCCTAAAAGAATTTGAATCAAATTAAAATACTTAAATAAGAGATAAAGTGACTGAAATTCTAAGATAAAAATCAATGAGAATTTCAGCACATGCTTATTTCTTAAATTAAGTGATTTGTTTTGATTAAATGTCTTATATTTATTTTGAATTAATTTCAATTTAAAATTTAAAGGAGTTTGAGTTAATGTATGTCACTTAATTAGGAAGTGATGGAGGCTGAATTTACTAGCTAAATTCGGAATTAACACTTACCTAAATAAGAGAGACATATAAATGAACTAAAGGAAAAACCCTAGGTGTGAAACTCTCTCTCTCACACTCTAGGCCGATTTTCACAAGGAGAAAGGATTCTTCCTTTTTCTTTTGTGTTCTTGGGCAGCAATAGCAACCTAAAGGAAGAACAAGATCAGATCTTGTTGCTTCAATCCATTACCATTACACAATATTTAAATATAGAGCTAGCAATCTTGATTTTAAGCCTTGCTTGCAATTGTGTGTGTGAACATAGAGAGGAGTGGCGTAAAGGCTATTCCTTTGGCATTGGTGGTGATGATCTAAGGCAAATAAATCCTTCTTGGTTGCTAGTCATCATCAAAATCAAATCTTGAAGTGCATCTAAAGTTGTAAGTTTTAAAACCCTAAAATTGCATGTTTTCGATTCTTGTTTATGGATTGCCTGGTATGTATGATCGATTTTATTACTTTTTTGCTGCATAATCATCATATATATATCACATCATATTCCATCAACATGTGTCCCTGCATAAGTGTTACATGATAAAGATGACACATTTTGAACCTTTAAACCACTTACCTCCTTCTTTAAGAACTCTATTTGTGCCCGTAGAATGGCTACCTCATCTACACTGTGTATTGCTTGCTTCTTTTGTGTGGTTCTTATACTTGCCCACTGAGCATCATTTGTGGCCATCTCATCAAGTAGTTAAAAAGCTTATTCAGGTACCTTATTCACAAAACTTCCACCTAAAGCTGCATCTAGGAGAGACCTAGTTTTTCGATTCACACCTACATAAAAAGTAGACATTAATTGATGCACAACAATTTCATGGTGTGGACAACTTTTGAGAAGTCTCCTAAATCTTTCCCAAACCTTATAAAATGGCTCATTATAGAACTACTAAAAATTATAAATACTATTCCTAATTATGCCTATTTTGGTAGGTGGGAAGAATCTAACTAAAATTTTTTCCTTCATTTGGTCCCATGATCTAATGGATTGACTTGGTAGCATTTCCAATCAGTCTCTTGCTTTACCAATGAAGGTAAAAGGAAACAACTTAAGCCTAATAGTATCCATAGACACATTTGATATTTGCACTATGTCGCTAATCTCAAGAAAGATATCCAAATGTTGGACTAGATCCTCAATTTTCGATCCTGAAAACTGATTCTTTTGGACCATAGTGTTGGTAGCAAGTTTTAACTTAAAATGTTAATTTCTAGGTAGCATAATGGTCTTGTGTTCCTTATTCCACCTAGGAGTAGCATAGTCTCTAATTGTTCTAGGCCTAAACCCATTCCCTTGAGCTTGGTTATTCATACCTTACTCCTCTATCAGAGGTCGATCCTCTATAGGTGGGTCATAAAGGTTATTGCATCCCTGATCTCCTAGATTAATATCTATTTGCCTTAATCTCTTAATCTTATAAAAGGTTCTCTCAATTTCAGGGTCAATAGACAAAATTGGATTGCCTTTTACCATAAACTATTGACACCTGTAAAGAATAAAAAAAATAGAGTTAATAAAAGAATAAATAATAAGAAAAAGAAGAAGAAATGACATAAATTCCACTTTAAAATCTAAAAATAAACAAACAAATGGCAATGTCCCTCAACAATAATGCCAAAAACTTGACCAGTTTCTAGCAAGTGTACTAGATCGGCTAGTAATATAAAGAAATATAATTATGACCTCTAATATCCAACCCAGGGAAATTGTGTAAGTGCTACAAATTTTTATATTTTCGAATGAAAACTGTGTGTAAAGAAGGAAAGAAATCCTAGTTTTATAGTGATGAAAAGTTAACTAAACTAAAAATAGAAATTAAAACAACTTAAAGCAATGAAAACTAATGCAAGTAAACAGAAATTTAAAAAAATTAACCTAGACTTAAACAAGGTAGGTAATAAAAGATGATAAAATTCAATGACAAAAACAGCTTCTGCTAAAAGACTATCCATCTTTACTAATATTGCAATGACTCAGTTAAAAAGAACACAAGTGATTATGGAAAAACTAGTTACATAACCCAAATAGCTTATTCAGACTATTATTCTAAGCATTAAATCCTTTTATTAATAACAATTCAATACTTAGCATAAAGATCTAGTTTATTAACTCCTAAACTTCCATTAAACCCTTTCTCAGGAGATCTAACTTTGGTCTATTCTGAATTCAACTCTTTTAGTTTTAATTCACTTTTACCAACACATAATTATCTTTATTTCAGAACATAATCGTATATTAATACCAATGAATTAGCACAAGCACATGCATATCATAGATCATAATTGAAATTAATCATCAGCCATTTATCAAATACATTAATCATTAACTCAATACAACTAGAGATAAGAAATTGCTCAAGAACTAAGAAATAATCAAACTTGTATTTAAGTAAAGCTCAAACTAAGTTATTACAATAAAATTTTAAGGATTCAAGTATCCTTTAACAAAAATAAAGAGAACTACTAGCACTTCATCGTAAAAACTGAAGAAAAATAAATAAAGAGATAAAAACACAAAGAACCCTTCAATTGCTCTTAAAGCTTTTCTCAGAACCTTCAATAGTAGCCTCCAAACCGTAAGTGAACACTAGGTTAAAACTTCACTAAAAATTCATAACCAAGGAGTCAACCCTAGTCTGGTGTCTTAAAAATGCTTTTATACTGCTAAACGAAGAAATTTGATGCCTTGTTACTTCCTAAATTCGAGTGTAGTAGAGTTTTATTGTATTTTTGATTTTCAACTCAATAGAGGTGTCAAATAACTTAGTCGAGGCCTTGTTGAGCTCGGTTGAGGGCTTTAATAACTTAAGAGAGGAATAAACAACTCAGGTGAGGTGATTTCAACTTCGGCGAGGTGATTTCAAAATTCAACAGAGGTGTTTTACAACTCAGGAAAGGTATAACCAACTCCGGTCAGGTGTTTTATAACTCTCTGGAGTTCTTCCTCTTAGCTATCCATGAGAATTAAGCTTCAAAATTATAAAATTACCAAATTATCCCTAAACTCCTCCTTTTTTCAATTAACTCCTCTTTCTCTTTAGTTAAGCCCTTAAAAACTCTAAAACATGCAATTTAACCTAATAGCACACAAATTAAATAATTAATCATAAAATCAACCAAATTAACACCAAGTTAAATAATTTAAACACATAAAAACATACTAAAAATATAGTGTAATTCATAATTATTAGCATTTAAGCAAATGATGGTCTCTACTAGGAGGGGAAATAGGTTGCGCCCCTAGAATATGCCATCTACAATGTTGAAAAATTTATAATCTATAGTTATGGGATCACCGACATGTATCAATAAGCATCGGGCAAGACAACAAAGACTTACCATGCTGAAATGAAAGGTGGGTATGTCATCAAAAATCAACCAATACATCAATCCATGGCTCTGTTGAGAATATCCTCCCATAAGGTACTAAACCCCTGGCCTCAAAAGAAAGAATGCCTAGGGGCAATAGCCACCTCTCTAGGGTAGCTAAAAAATAGAGGAAAGTAGGCATGGCTGGGTACTAGGCTCGAACCTAGCTTCGGCTATCATAGCAAAATCTTCTGGTAAAGGGCACAACTCCTGTTGAGTAAATCTAAACAACGTTAGGTCCTAATATCGAGCGGTAGTAAGCAATAGATTTCTATCAAGAGATGTTCTTTTTAAAAACCTCTAACTTGTGTATGAAGCCAATAGAGGATCCTTCTAAGTTTTTAGGTCATCCAATAGCCTGATGTGATTTTGCAAGTCCATAAGCCATGATAAGGTCTAATTTCTAAGTAGTCTAAGTGTAGAGATAATAAGTGAAAAATAAATAACTGAAAGGAAAATAAACAAAAAAGGAAAGAAAAGAAAAAGGAAAGAGATAAGAAATACCTAGAAGCTTCCTTGGAAAGAGATACATCAAAGGCACAAAGACCAAGAAATTAGAGCACTATTTATAAAAAGTGATGACAAACGGATATCCCTTAAAAGGAGCGAGCCATGGGCAGCTCGCCTGTCACCTCTGGAAGGCCAAAATGCATTCTTTTTCTATATGTCCCATGCATTGTATGTATATATTGTTGTATTTTTCTCTTATTTTCATTTTGTAGAGAATCCAAAAGTTCAATGGTCTAGATAAATGACTATGGAAAATTCGGGAGTCAAAAAGTCACGTAGCTCAAGAGACACGATGAATTTCAAGGGATATTTCAAAATTTTGAATACATATACCAAAAAAAAATAATTAAAACATGTAAGCAGTGTAAATAATGTAAATACATGTAACCTAGGCATAAAAAAAATATTTTAAAGTAATTTTTAGGTAAAAAGAGGTCAAAATGAAGATAAGGGTTTAAAAACGAAGGAAAAAGGGGTTAAAATGAAAACTAAAGTCAAAGTTGAAAAAAAAGATAAAAAAGTCATTTGTAGTGAGGAACATGATGTCCCTCCATCCCGTCTGTCCCTAATGAAGGATGCGCTTCCCATCCCTTGTTCAAAAATTTGAATATAATGGCTTTTTTTTCTTCATATTTCTTGCAACCTCTATTATTTTTTTCGATTTCAAGCTTCTTTCTTCAATTTTTCTTACTGTTCTTCTTTGTTTTTCATCCATTCTTCAAGCAGTTTACAACCTAAAGCCTCCTGGAAGCGAGGCACACTACAAAGAGTAA